>BFEA01000079.1:1432623-1448301 GCA_003427395.1 Chara braunii
GGGTTCCCAACGAGGATTGGATTTAGCGCCTGGATGTGTTTTATTCTGAGATGCAGAAAAGAAGATCAATGGTGATTCTCTGCACCTTTTGGCAAACACGCACGTCCACAAAGTAAAAAAAAAAAAAAACCACGCACGTCCAGATTCCGGCCTTGAATCACATTCTCTCTGCTGGTGGAACCTCGGCCCTGGGCGCCTTTTATGTACTCTTTTTACGTTTACGACCGACTGTGGACGTGTTTGTGGAGAGGTGCAGAAAATCGCACGTGATCTGCTTTTCTGCATCTCGGCGAAAAGCACGTCCAGATTCGGGCAATCCTCCCTGCAAGTGGGATGCAAGGAACCCGTCAGTTCACAGCTTGCTGGAGTGCAATATCTCGCATGCATTCATGTCATCACACAGATGGTCTCACGCAAGAAAGAGTCGAGATGAGATAGGAATCATCAAGGGTATGGTGTTCATTTTTTAATTTTGGCTTTTCTTGTCTTTTCCCCGGGTCAGGGAAGCGTGCGAACATGCAGGGGCAACCTAGCAGCGGAGCATCGACATCGCGGCCATCGCTGAACAGCGCTGGCATGCATGAGGGGAAATCCGGTACTTTGGTGCGAAGTTTTGGAACAATATACAACAGAAAAAAACGACATGTTCACATTTAAGGCATGAATCCAGCGTGTCTTAAAGAAGGGTGCGCCAGGTGCTGAGTACGTCCTCAAAGACGAAAACTCAAGCACTGCATCTTGCTGGAAACGTTTTGGGCATGTATGCAAGCAAGACGGGTCGCCTGTGTGGGAGCACAACACAGGTTATGTGGCATGTAGGCACTGCTACTGCCCCTATGCGWATACAACATCGAATGGGACAAGTTCRTTGAACAGCCATAAATGTCCTCTTGAGAACAGGGAGGCTGGGTCTTTGCGGTGTTTTGTGGGCAATATTGAACCTACTGCTGCACAGAAGAAAAAACTGGCAAAGGCAGCAGCGTTGATATGTTGTGAGGACCTTCGTCCATTTTCCATATTTTCTGACGCAGGTTTTATAAAAGTTGCACAAGTCATTTTGGATGTTGGAATTAGCATTGGCAAAGGCATGCGAGCGGAAAGTCTGGTGCCTGCGCCGAACACAGTGAAGCAGCAAATATTTTTGACTGTTGAATCTCTTCGAAAAATAGTGAGTGAAAGAGTAAAAGAGCACTTCGAGGAGGGAATATGTGTTGGGTTCACAATTGACATGTGGACAGATGCAATGAGGAAAAACTCATTTGTGTCTGTCACAATTCATTACATTGATAATTGTTTCAAGCTGCACAATAGAACCTTACAGGTGAAGGCATTTTACGATGAGGCGCACACTGCACCTCTCATTTTGAAGGCATTTCGAGAATGTCTCGAAGCGTACGGATGCACTGATCCGGAACTGTGTTTTGTGTGCTCGGACAGTGGGTCAAACATGTGTGGAGCAGAGGGCATTCGGAGTGTGTACCGGATGCTCCTGTGCGCAGATCACAAAATCGCAACCATCTTGACCACAGTCTTTAACAAAACCACAACGGTGAGCAATAAGGTGACGTCCACTCCTTTTTATACGTTCTATGACACCGCACCTGAGGTTTTTGACATGATTGATCACTGCAAAGAGCTGGTCAGGTACTTCAAGCAAGCAAATCTTCAGAACAGTTTGAAAACCACTTTGAAGCAAGAGAATGCAACACGGTGGAATTCATTATTAAGACTGTTAGAAAGTGTCGTTGAAAATTATGAAGATATTACGAACATTCTTGTCAGTCGAACTGCAAATTGTGCGATTCTCATAGCAAAGATTGACCGCCGGCTGTTGGAAGAGTTGGCAAGGTTCCTCAAACCTTTTCAGGCGGCAACCTTAAAGCTTGAGAAATTTCTTGAGCTGACTCTTCACCTAGTCCCTTTCGAGCGACACTCTCTCATGGAACGTTGTGAGATTCGAACTGTGCCTTTGCAGGTTGTGGACAACAATGGAAAAGAAACCATCATCCCTTCAGACTTCGCAGGCATAAGGGGAATCAAGAAGCTTGTGAAAGAGGTATTGAGGGAGAAATGGGAGCTTGAGGACGTGCACTTTCAGGCTGCACTTTTGGACCCGAGGCAGAAAGATCGCTTAGACTTGTTTGAGGTGCTTGTTGCTCAAATCAAAAGAGCACAGAGTGGCATGAGAAGGATGATGCTCACTGTCGGTGCAAGAGAGGAAGGAGAGGTGAGTAAGGAAGGTTTCAGAGAAGTTGTATCAGAAAAAGAACGTTCTCCACGACCATGGAAAAAACGAAAGGTGGATGAGACGAAACCGTGTACTGGATTGTGCAGCTCTGATGAAGAAGATGAAGACATAGATGCAGCTGCGGGCAATGCGTCATTGACTAGTGAAGAGCAGATACAGAAGGAGCTCGATTATTATTGGAGCCTGAAGTTGACAAAGGATGAGAAGCGATCGTTCGAGATTTTGGCTTGGTGGAAGGCAAAAGGGGTTGCAGTAAAGACTGTTGAACAACAATTGTTGCTCCCCCCCCTTCCTGATATGGCACAATTGGAACGTGCCATCCTATCTGTGCCTGCATCAAGTTAAAAAAGCGAGTGTAATTTTTCCGATGCAGGCAACACTATTACTGAAAAACAGAATTCGATAAAACCGTCAGTGGTGAATGATGTTTTGTTCATTAGATCGAACAAAGACTTGGCAGTTTAGGACTGCAGTATTTTAGATATTTGCAATCCTAGTGAAAATGACTGCAGCCAGATAGATCAAGAAAATCGTTTCCTAGTGAGCCAGCAAACTTTGCAGAGTGAGATACGAAGCTTCAAGTTCAAAACTTGATTGATCTCATTGTTCAATGCTAAGAAGACCTAGGACAAATTTTGAGATGTCAAACCAATGAAAGTATGTGAGGTTATATTATAAGTGACTTGTCTTTCTTGATGATGGCATACTTCTTTCTTTGTCCACTAAGGATTTGTTATAATTTTGATAATTATGTTTTGTTTTGTTTTTTTCTCTTCGTGACACCTTTAGTATGCTTTGAATTTTTTCTTCGTTTTCTAATGGCTTTTATTTTCGCATACACATGTGGCATGTGCAGTTGTCTTGAGCCTTACCATTCATGTGCGTACTTGTTCTTCAATTCAAATAGTTGGAAAACTTGGAAAGACAACGCCGGGTACGGGCGGGTGCAGGTGGTAAAAAAAATGCCAGCTACGGGCGGGTGCGGGTGGTCAAAAAAATTGTCAGCTACGGGCGGGTGCGGGTGGTAAAAAAAATGCTGGCTACGGGCGGGTGCTGGTGGGATTATGCTTGAGGGTTTGGGCGGGGATAAGTGGTGAAAATAATGTCTGGGTCTGGGCAGGTCTGGCTGCAACTCTTCAACAAGGCCTCGGCGCAGGCGGGCCCGGGTTTGTACGCTCAAATCGGGTGCAGCTGCGGCTGGGCCAGGTCGTGAGGATTTTTAAACAGCTGTTTTGGCTGGCTACGGCTGCCAAATATTATGGATGTCCAATATGGGTCGGGCGTGGCTCTAGGAAAAGTAAGAGTTTGCCAGCTCTGCTGCTGGATAGCGGAGTGAGGAGTGAGGCAGCCATAGCCGATGCTGAGGGCATTCTGCCTCAGTGTTAGGGTGGTGCTGCAACTGTGGGATTACCCCTGGGACCACTTTGTGGAACCAAGGCTTTATCCTAGGCTGGTTGCGACGGTGCGGCCGGCTGAACTTCCCTTTGAGTAGGGTTATGATGCCGATGTACGGACTCATCGGCGCTATGTTTTTTATGTGAGTGTGGAGAAGTGCTGCCCGTTCGGCGGCACGACGAAGGCGGTATTTTCAATAGGGTTACGCTGCCGAAATTTTGACTCGGTGACAACCTTGTTTTTGAGAGGGAAGGTGTTGCGGCCGTGAGGCGGCGGTGGCAGCACTTCGATGGGGAGGTGTTGTCGGACTAACGGTGTGGCGGCATCAAGGTCTCCCTAAGGGGAGGTGCTGTCTGTTTGGCGGCACGACAACAACAGCAGCACTTCAGTGGGAGGAAGTGCTGCCAATTTTTTGATACGGCGGCAGCGGCACCTCGGTAGCGGAACTGCTGCTAATGTTTTTGGCACGGCAGCGGCACTTCGGTGAGGAAGTGCTGCCCGTTCAGCGGCATGGTAACGACAACATTTTCAGTGGAGCAGTTATGTTGTTGAAATTACGGCACAACGAGCGGCAGCTCCGCATTTATTTATTTATTTATTTATTTTGTGTCGCGCTGCGGTTATGATGGATCTCAGTTTGGCCTAGAGGTTGGGCTGGCGCTGGTGCACAATTGGGTTGTGTGGCAGTGGCACGTGGACCGGTGGCTTGAAGAGATCGGGGAATGAGTGCACGCGGCACTGGCTCTGGAGTTGCAGCGCTTGCAATTTGCACAGGAAGGACGTCTTTATTTTTTTCGGGGCTTTCAGCCAGGGCCACCTTTATTTTTTTTGCGGTACACAGTGCAAGCCGTTTTGAGTTCTGAACCATTTGGTATTACGACGATGATGTGGGACTGCATTGGGACCATCTGGGACCATTTTGGGACTAGGTGGGACTGGTTGTTGTGGTCGGGACCGGCATGTTGGTGTGCCTATTGTGAGCGGACATGGTGATTGGAGGTGGCATGGACTTGCGGTTGATTAGGAGTGTCCTTGGAGGACGTGGTGCAGTAGGGACTGCGTTGAGACTGTCCGGGATGTTGAGGCGACATGGGGTTGGATCATGGGAGCACCCCTTTTGAGGGTTATCTCATTTAGACATCTCAGGGGCCCCAACATTGGCACGATCAGACACTTGGTGGAGGACGCGGACCGTGGCTCAGGAGAAAGGCCACAACTTGTGGAGTTGTGACTCGTATATTTCATGTTCAACGATGGTTGTTTTCTTTTGATTGGCATATTACTCGGCTTTCTTGAGTGAGCCGATTCCGACTTCACTCAAGGTTAGTCAATTGATTGATTCAAATTTTTTTTCACACCTGTTTGATCCCACACTTTGCTTGACCCTGTTCATTTTAAATGTTCGAAAGAAAAGGTAGAGTAAAGTTGTGTGAGTCATGCACGCGAATAGAAAAGTCTGACTTGAGTATGAAATTGTACTGTTTTCTTTTGAACTTGAATTCCTTGCGTGTTGCACAGGTAGGTAGAAGAATGTTTGCAAAGGAGGTTGATTGCGTCTACAAGGGATGATGAAAAATATTGTTTTATTTCTACCTTTCACTTGCCTGCTTGTTAAAATGAACTTGTTGTTTTGAAAAAGATTATTAAGCATGTCGTAGAATGAATTCGATTGAGATAAAGCAGATAATGTCAAATGGACTTAGTCTTCTTCCGAGGAGTGACCCTTCTATCCCGAATGACCTTATCTACCTATACCTGTTCAAATGATTCTCTATCTTCATCTCTTATGATTTCTTTTTGTCCAAGTTTTCCTGAACTTAGGAGAACTGTAAATATATGAAAGCTACTCGAAGTGGACACATTCTCTATCTTTAGGAAGCATCTGGGGTGGGGTTTCGTTGCTTTAGGAGCCGACCCTGTTATTGACCGAGAGTGGACCGTTCTACGGGGGGTTGGTTACTTTGTCGATTCGGTGGAGACGGCCCGATTTCTGAGATCCGAGTCTTGTGCTCGGGCGAGGAGGAGGAGTGCCCCATACCACTTCCTAGAGGGAGAGTCATGCAACACTTCAAGCAATGCACCTGATCAAAAATCATCCGCAAAGCAACCTGTCATCCAAGAAGATTAAGAATGTGTGGAGACAGGTGTGCGTGCTTAATTTTAGATTGGTGATAGGTTGGAATGAATGTTTTTCGCAACATGTCTCCTCAAGTCAAAACTAACGCAGCCGATTACTTTGTCGACTGTATTAATGTTATTCTTGGAAGTCAACTCCTTGTTGGCGGTTGTATGATTGTTTTGTGGAGTTCGACCCAGGGTGGTCGGATTTTATTTTTATCTTGTGATATTGGATGTATGAGATGATGATTTGAATTCTTTCGGTTATCTTTTCATATTGGATATATGTTCTTATCGACTACGGTCAATTCCATTTGATGTAATTATATGTGTAGTTGTTATAATTTTTATTTGACTGTATCTACGGGACTAGGGTTAAATTTTGGTTTCACACTTGGTTGAGATTGTCCTCGTCGATCGGCGTCCGCTTCGTACTTAGGAGATCAGCGCCCTAAGGAACGAACGACGTTCGGGTCCGCTGGGCGTTAACCAAGCGTATCTATACTACAACGAACGAGCAAACGCCCTCAACTTATCTACCTCTGCGATTGCATTTAAAAGCTTCCGCACATGGGTCAGTAGCTCGGTAGGGATACGCCCCTAAGGGTGGTGACAGGCCCTTAGGGAAGAAAAGTTTATGCCCCGCGAGAACCTATCCTGTCGTAGGGGATCGTGGGACGCACCCGACTAGATCAACAAAGGGACGACGCTACCGCGTCCGTCTTGGCGGTTCGCGGGGTTGTTACGTATCATTCCCAAGTTGTCTCTTGTTTTGGTTTTGTTTACTCCTGCGTGATATGTTCGGGCGGGCTCCGCCGCTTTGCAAAAAAAGGCAGGAGCCAATGCGCTCGACAACGGAGATGACGAATACGGAGAGAGAACGACTATGGTAGCGATAGAAATTGCGTAACTCGCTCGTTCCATGATGAAAACGAGCAAGTAAAGAAGTGAAATAGGGGTTTTAAGAGCGGGCAAATACGATTATGAAGTCAGAATTAGTTGAGGGTTAGTAGGTTAAAGGTTACTAGGAAAACAAGCAGTGTGGAGTTATAGCGAAGTGGAGAATGGTAGGGGTTCAAATTTGGTATTTCATCCGAATCTTTATAGAATCGAGCGAAGTGAAGTACTAAATCAGGGTTTCCAGGCATGGTGCATGGAGTGGTAAACCCGGATCGGCAAGAAAGCGAATGCATCGTGCGGTCCAACTAGTGAAAGCGGCGCGCCGGAAATCTGATTTCTAAGTAATAATGTCTATTTCCATATTCTAGCGGAAAGTTCCTTCTACTTTGTACTAACGGGGTAGAGCTAGACTGGGCTAGCGGCTACTATACTATCCGTTGTTCCAGCCTATAGACGCTTTGGTGCCCGTTGATGACGTCGGTAGTAGCCAGAGTATTCATCCCCGCGGTGCCCGTCCTCCTAGTTCGTTATTCCCTAAGTGTTCCCGGTCATCCTTGTAGTCACTATACGAGCGATTGTAGTGTATGAATCGGGTCGAGGTACAAGCTAGGTGCATTAAGGATCCGTAAATGGAGAACGAAAGAAAGAAAACGAAAATGAATAGAGTTGTATGGGTGAATATTCAATGAGGTATCTGCTTTCAATGTCTGCAGTTAGCGGGCGCAGCAGTATGAGCGCATGAAAGGAAGGGTTGTAAAAAGAAAAGGGAGATTTTCAGTTGAAGGCTTACCTGCAGACAAGGAAGTAGCCTCCTTCGAAGAATGTCGGGATTCACTGTCAATCCTGTGGTGCCATGGGCATCTCTATCGAATGAAGTAACTGGATTAAAAACTGCAGATTGAAACTTACATGTTCAATAGGGCGCTGTCACTTTGACGACGGGAAATAGCAGGTAGCAGGGGGGTGCGATTGCAAACCCGCCTGTCTGGCCAAAATGTTGCACACCGTAGAAAGCAGAGCGACTGCAGATGAGTCGTGGAGCGTAAGATTTCACTTATTGGTCGACGCACTTCTCATCCTACCACGTGAGGCAGTGAAGATCTGGTTGTAAGGCTTGTTTGCTGATCGGTATGCTAACCGGCCTTTGAGCAGAGTGGAGGGAGGGGCAAAACTACGGGCCTGAAGGCTTACCTGTCAGCTGTGTGCGTTGGCATCTGATCACCAACACTAGAGAGAGAGAGAGTAAACTTGTTCACTGGCTAGTGTAGTACCCAGCTCGTCGAGTGGAGTTACAGCAGATCAGCAACAGGGCATGCAGATCTGTTTAATTGGTCGGTGTACCACCTACTCCACCAACCAATGCACGCAAGGAGGCCAAGCGTGAGTTGTAGACTTACCTTTTGACTGATGAGTCGCTTGGCCTGTTAAACAGGGAAGTTGGATGTGGGCTATGAAGTTGCAGGCTTGTCTGTCGGCCGTGTACTGTTATCCCATTTGGAGCAGGGAGTCGAGGGAACAACAACAGGGACTGTAGTTGTGTTTACTGACCGGTGTGTCTCTTGCCACCAGCGTGTGCAATAGTAGGCCAGCTGCGGGGCGCAGACCAAACTGTTGACAGGCATATCATGGATCTCGTCAACAGGACACAGCATCACGCAACAACGAAATTGCAGGCTTAGTTGTTGACCAGTGTGTTGCCCACCCTGCCATTTGGAGTGGATGAAGGGCAGGTCTGGCTTGCAAGTCTTCCCATAGCCAATGCCCTGGGAGTTACGGGCTTGCAGGGTGATTGAGATCGTCTGAAAGGTGGACCTTGCTGCGAGTGGGAGAGTCGTCAAAAAGTCAGCAGGAGTAGTTTGATTTTCAATGAACAAGGCGGCGGGGACTGCCACCATTGTGGGGCCCTCAGGCGCATGAAGAGATCAAGGCCCTCTCTTGCGAGTAGAGTTGTCCCTCTATTGTATTTCGAGAGTCTGAAACCCCTCCTGCCTTTCTTAATCTAAGTCTCATCCTGGTTACGAGAGGAAGGCGGCGGGCGGGATTGCAACCCGTAGGACCGCATCAAAACTTTGTGGGGAGTCTGACCACCGATTGCGGGAGCTCTGCCGGAACTCGGGAGGAGTTCTGGAGGCAGGGAACTGAGAGGTAATCATTTGCTTCCCTGTATAAACCCATTATAACCTCTATCTGTACGTTTTGCTCTGGTTGACTGAGTATATTGCTTGCATCCCAACTTTGACTTTCAGTTTGACTTTCAGGACAAACCAGACTTAATTAAAGGAATGATTGTGCAAGTTGAAG
This sequence comes from Chara braunii, assembly GCA_003427395.1. Lineage (NCBI taxonomy): Eukaryota > Viridiplantae > Streptophyta > Charophyceae > Charales > Characeae > Chara > Chara braunii. The sequence goes on from BFEA01000079.1 coordinate 1,441,586, forward strand.
TTTCAATTTGATTGTCTGACTGAAAGCTAATTGTGAAAGAGGGTTGCATCTGGGGGAAAGGTGAGAGGAAGGCGATATTGCTTGTGTTTGACTGGGTCAACCGGTATTGCTTGTGTTTGATTGGGTCAACCAAAGGCTGGGAGAGTCTCCATAAGATTGGAGGGTCCAGTTCCATGTTTATTTTCGATTGCCTGAAGGACCAGACAAGTTCCCATAAGATTGGCTGGTCTAGTCTGGAGCCACGCACATGCTAGAACCAAAGGGGTAAATTTGTTTATATTTCTATATTATTTTAATTATGAACAAGCTAGTCGGACATTTTTTCATAAAATTAGATGGTCTGATTATAGCTTATCATTAACTGAAGAGAGTATGAATTAAGAATAAACTTGTGGTAAGAAGGGGCAGACTGAACCTTAATCTAAGATGATCGGTTCAGTCATATGTTACCTTAAAAGACTAAGGGCAGACAATTATATATAACTTAGATACTTAAACAGTTATGGGTCACTAGGGTGAACAGCCTAGTCATATGCCCAAGGAAGAGAAAAGTTGTAATGCCCTGTGTTTGTGTATATTCAATGGTTGAGCTAGACAAGTTCCCATAAGATTGGGTGGTCTAGCTTTACGCCTTATGTAAGCTGGGTATAAGGGACAAATCATTAAAAGACTATGAACTATTGTTTGACAATGTTAACTTTGGGGTTGGTGAGAGTACTTACCTTTGTGGTTTGGTCTTGCATGTGGTTGAGTGAGAATACTACTGAGTCTGAGTTTCAGTTTGACAGGTAATTGCTTTAGTTGCTCGACACGGGCTACAGCAATAGGGGTTAGTTCAATTTCTGCATTTTTTTAGCTAACTTTTTTTTACTTAGGTCAATTCTCGCATTTTCTGGGATCATTTTTTTTACTTGGCTTTGCAGAAATCTTCGTAAGCTACTTCTCTACTGGAAGCGCTGCCGAAAATTCTGCAAATCCAAGGAGTTAGTCGAATTTTCAAAGTTCAATTTATCTTAATTTTATATATGACTTAGTAAAAATCTGGAAAGTCTCATTTTTTAAAAGGAATGCTGCCCAAATTTTTGCTAATTCAGGGAGTTGGACAAAATTGGACCTTGAGAAGTCAAAGTTATTTTAGATTCAGAACTTGCTTTGTATAAATTTTGGGATAACACGTTTCTAAAGGAAGTGCTGCCCAAATTTTTACTAATTCAAGGAGTTAGACAAAATTTGACTTTTCAGAATTAGAGAATATTTCAGTTTTTATATTCGAGCTAATATAAATTCTGAAAAGGCACTTTTCCTACGAGAAGCGCTGCCAAAATTTTCTTAGTCTAGAGCTACATAGCACCGTGTTCGCGTTCGGCGGCGAACGTGAACATGTTCGCCCGAACGCTAACAAGCGCCAAAAACCCTCTGAACGTGAACATAAAAAATATTTATAAAAAAAAAAAGTTCTCAAAAAAATATGAAAAAATATATGTTATGTAAAATAACAATGCAAGCAACTTTTGCCTTGGAGTCATGTTCAAATTCGTAGCCAATCATGAGTTAAAAATCAAAAACCAAAAAAAAAAAAAATTTACGGGAAAAAATTATGTTCGCCTGAACATGTTCGGGAGCTGTTCGCGCGAACGTGAAGGGGCGCGAACACGTTCGCCGTGCTACACAGGTTAAGAGGAGTTAGATTATCAGATGGCGATTTTGGCAAGCCACCCTGAATGGGGGAGATTCTGCCAAAAATCTACCTTTTCTTTGAACACTGACTTAGAGGTAGATTTAGACTTAATTGGCTAGTTGGGTAAGAATGTATTATGGAGATTTGTTCTCCATAAACTGATGGTTTAGCTTGGAGCCTTGGGTATTGACTTGTCTTATGATACAGGCCTTCTTTTTACTTTTGACTCAGGATTCGGATTAGATTCGACTCAATCCTAAGAGAATTATTTTCTGTTATCACTGATAACAGGTCGGTTGCCGATTCGTCGGTTTATGACTCAACTCCAATCCATTCTCATTACCCAACCTAAAGGACTTTAGCCCTGGTGATTTTATTGTTTAATTAAGGTTTTCACTCGGACTTTTATTGAATGGCCATTTAACAAGGGTACTGAGTATCTATTTTTGGAAGGTTGGACAAAGGCTAGGGCTGGCATGGCTAAAGCAAGGGGTACGAGTATAAAGAAGGGACGAAGCTGACTCCGTGTAGTGTGCGGACTTTTGGCTGATTCTTTGATGTGATTGCAGGTATGTTTTGTGGTTCGGATTTTGGAACTGGTTGCTTGCGATCACAAACATATATATGGCTGAGAGAAGCCCCACTGTGATTGTGAGCAGTGATCGTCACATATTTATTCCCTTTTATATATATAAGTACATACCTATGTTTGTGTGTTCGTGTGATCTAAAGAGCCCACACTTAAGGGTTTAATTGCGGCTGAAATTGAGAGAGGAAAAGACAATCCTTCCTTTACAATTTTGCTTCTTAAATTTTTTTAGTCGGATGTTGGTCTTGGGCCTGGATTCGAGGTCCTTGTCCAGGACATCCCAGGTCCTAGACTCCATGAGGAAGGGATCACCCCCTGTGCAAAGCCTATTTGCCCTGCCCACCGGGACACTCATCCTAAGGTCCAAAGGTGCCGCGGGGGCCGAGCGACTGTTCCCTCAGTCGTGCAATATCATGAAGGGCTCGACACTCACGATACTTCGAGATTGACACTTGAGTGTCATACGTGGTACTCAGATCCACGAGGGACCGCTTGATTATGGGCACTACATAATACTCCATCATTGCGACTGTTTGCGTATTCATGCATTGTTAGTCGATATGGGAAGACTCTGCGTCCACACGGTTTTATACTAAGTTTCACGCACGTCGCCTATCCGATTTCCGCATCGGAGAGTTATGGGTTGGCTACAAAAGGGACTAGGAGTGTTGTTGTGTTGTTCGTTTTATGTCGTTCCGTGTGTGTGTGTGTTCTAATCATATGTTCTAAGAGTGGTGTACACATGGCGTGTGGGATGCGTCCTAGTCGACCGGCGATGAGTCGCGCTTGGGACCCCAACCCTCCCAAGGCGTCGGTTCGCGTGCGGGTCCAATAGCGACGTAAAAACCGTGCATACTCCCTATGCTACAGCGAACAAGAAACGCCCTCGGCTGGTCCACCTTTGCGATTGCAACTGATTAGCTTTCGTACTGTGGACTGGTAGCTCGACGAGGATACGCCCACCAAAGGGAGGTGACAGTTCCCGCAAGGTGGAGGTAAGTCGTGCCTCGCATAGGCCCTATCCTCTCGTAGGGGCTCGCGAGAGGTATAGTCGGCGCACTCGGCCAGAGCGGCTTGCGGAAGCTCCATGTGTATTAGCGACGAGGTAGACTAACTCCTGCGTGACGCGGCCGGGAGGGTCCCGCCCTTGTGCGGTGCGGAACCGATGCACTCGACACTGGTTCCCAGCACGGGTTGCGCCCCATGAATATGTCCAATTAAAAAAAAAAAAAAAAAGAGGTCGTCCACAGAAACAATACAAAGTCGGATTCTCTTATCAAGAACTCGAAGACGACCGCTGGTTCACCAGAGCAGAACTTCTAGAGACAGCTCTCGACGTAGTCCGAGCTTATGCGAGAGATCGGAAAGGTAATGATCCTGCCTTGGACTGAAGTATTCTCGGAGGACCTCGAATTTAGGCCGGCGGGAGTGAAACGGTCTTCACCTTTGCAGAAGCAGATGCAGATCCCAGGGTTCGATCCCTAGACCTCACCTGCACCCGTGTACAATATCGAGTAGACCCCTGTGTGTTTTGAGCCCGCGAGCTGTGTTTTAGTAGCGACTGTTGTTTGTCGTAGGTCCCTGTAGCTGTAGGGGTTCAATCTGTAGATCTGTCAAGTAGGGGTTACAGTTGTGTAGAGGTGGAAACTGCTAGGCTAGAGGTCTGTAGGCGAGTCGCAAGTCCAACTGCGTCGAGTCGGCAGTGCAACCCCGTTCAGTCAGCTGTACCGGTCCCAGTCACACTTAGTCCAGTCAAGCAAGTACCGTGTGGGACTGTGTGCACCAAGGGCCTGGTGGAAAGCGGCAGACCAGCGACCAACAGAAGTATAAATCAAGAGGCAGCGTCCAGCAATGGATTCATTCTGCTGTGACCCAAGCGGAAGCGCTGCCAGTGCGCCTTGTGCTAGGTGGTCTGCAGGAAGCCCGAAGTGAAGTGGGCAGTTGGAGAGTTCGAACGGACATAGCTGCTAGTTGAGTTGATGGTAGAGGCATCGCTGCGATAGGAAGAGTAGCGATCAGCGTTTGTGTGTGTACGTGTGCAGTAAATGTGTGGGTATGTGGGATATCAAGGGAGATCCAGTATGAGTTGTGTATGTGTGTAAACATTTTGAGTGCGATGTTGGCTGTGAGAGTTGGGCGTTTGGTCGCCATAGTCAACCTAAAGCGAGTTTGTATCCAACCTGTGCTCTCGACTTGAATATCTCTAAGCTTTGTGTGGGCGCTTGACGCCAGAGTGATTTGCCATCTGTTTACATGCATGCGAAGTAAGAAGAGAGTCTGATTGCACACACACATTCAGAATCTATGCGCCCCAACTCCAACAATGTTCACACAATTTACATGGAGATTGCTCACCACGGCTAACGATGTGAACTTTGTTGTCATTTGCACTTTTTTTTCCGTGCTTAAACCACCAGTACATGGCCCCAGGCAACTGGAGAAGCTGTTTTGAGCCTCTTCGAAAATTTAGGAGGCCAAGCGCCATAGATAAAATGAATCAGCGGTGGGAGATAAAATGAGTCGGCGGTGGGCGTCCTCCAAAAGGGCCCCACGGCCGATAGCTCGCATGTACTGGTGCTTTAAGGGCCATCCCGAGTCCTCACCATTTTCGGGAACACCTGCAATAATTGTTTCCGTTTTTTTTTTTTGCTTGATAAAGTGTCGCACGAATGTAAATAACCCAACTACAAGAAGCAGGTGGGAACCAGCCCGAGGTGTCAGACGGCTGCGGCACTGATTTTTTCAGGTCTCCAATCGCTTTTTTTCATTTCGATGCCAGAATACTTTCAATCAACTTGCCTTGTCAGACCAACTGTCACATTCGGGTCCAAGACACCTTCGCGGAAGCCTGGGTTCCGCAATCATTATGCCTTCTCCACACTTCACGAATCCAACAGCCAATAAACACTGCAATTGCGCAGAACATATCATACATCTGAGAAACGCTTAAAACCTGTCTGGCAAACTTTTGCACCGCAATAAAATGCACGATAGGAATGCCTTCCATGATAACATGCAACTCCAAAAAAAAACATGTGTCAAACACAGAAGGAAAGGTCAACAGGCACAAACGTCCGTTTTCAGCTTCCCAGACAACCATAAACGAGCGAAGTGAAGGAATTTCATGTGCAGAGTGGTGCTCGTCACCAGTTAGCTTTTGTTTAATGGGTAGATGAAACACGATAAAATATTAAATAAATAAGAAGTAAAATAAATACAATTAACAATTGCTATCCCTCAATAAAGCCAGATCAGAGAAAGTGGGTCTCCAGTTCAGAAAAAAGCATCACCTTGTGTACACAAAGTCATTGGGTGGGATCCGAAGAGAGCGCATCCTCTCAAATGTAGACCGTGCGCTGTGCTTATCACCTCGTCGTGCATGATACGTTACTAGAAGGGCAAAATCACCCAGCCGAGGCTGCACATCGACCACCGGTCAACAGAACCTGTTCAATATCCATCAGCAGAGCTGGCAATATATATGCAGGCATCAGGCAAAGGAAACCAATAACATGAATCACCTCCTTCCTTTCAAGTCGTTCCTCGTATTACTTCATCCATACTGACGGGTAGATTTGCTCAATACCACCGAGACACGTAGGGCGGAGGAGCAGGAACAACTGACAACAACACAAAGGGGAGAGGAGAACGAACTGTTGAATTCCTTGGCTTGCATGCTCTGATGACAAACCCACATCACAATTAGCATGTAATGAACCCAAACTCACGAGAAGCTGACAACATCAGGATCATGCATGCAGTCTCTACAGACAATGTAGAGTGCCAAAGGCTGAAACACACGTCTAAAAAGCACACCATACCCGATACATGACACTACATATTGTGGAAATGGCAAAACCAAATAGTAGAGCATCAATACATCTACATCTACATCTACATACCACTAAAGCAAAAGCCGGGTCTCGCGTGACGCCGGCGCAAGACCCGGTCTCCGGGTTAGGGACATCGAGTGGTGGGCCCAGGGCAAAAAGGCAAAAAAAAAGGAAATCGGTTCGCGCCCAGATGAAGAAGGAAAAAAAATGGGAAATCGTTCCCGCGACGGGCTGTTTCAAAGACGGCACCCTTTAAAGCGCGTCGCGGCCGGGTGCTGTTGCTGTCAGCTTGCTTCGACCGCCTCGCCGCTTCGCGTCACGTCCATTGCGTTGCCGGTGGCCATGCTGCTTGCTGCGTCTACCGCTGTCCCTGTTGCGTTGCTTCCACTGCCCGCGCCTGCCCGTGCTGCTTGCTGCGTCCAGCGCCGTGCCTGCCCATGCTGCTTGCTGCGCCTTGAAGATACCGTGTCGTGCTTAAAGAGAGAGAGAGGGCGCTGAACTGGATCGTGCCCACCCGTGCTGCTTGCTGAGAGAGAGAGAGAGAGAGAGAGAGAGAGAGAGAGAGAGAGAGAGAGAGAGAGAGAGAGAGAGAGAGAGAGAGAGAGAGAGAGAGAGA
>BFEA01000079.1:1451414-1470872 GCA_003427395.1 Chara braunii
CACACACACACACACACACACACACACACACACACAAGCACACACACACACAAGCACACACACACACAAGCACACACACACAGAAACACACAGACACAACAGAATGTGCGAATATCGGAAGAGTCTCCAACCCGCCAACTGCTGTCCCATTGCTTCCATTGATATCTCTCTTTCTCTCTCTCCCTCTCTCTCTATCTCTATCTCTATATCCTCTTCTCGAAAATGCGAATATCCACAGTTACAAACTTCAAATTCTTTACGTAAATTCTTTGAGTTGTCTGTTCCCGCAGATCCCGGTCCGCTACAAATTCTTTGTGTCCACTACATTGGAAAGAGATTTGCGTCAATTCTTTCGGTTGTCATCATCATTCGCTTTCACTCTTCTTTCTGTTCCATGCTTGTTCGCTTTCACTCTTTCCATCCATTCCGTCCTCCCTCTTCCCCCTCCACATCCCTCTCCCTGCTCCCTCGGCCGCAGCGTGGCTGCGGGAGGTCCACCTGTAACTGATAAAGCTGCAGACACAATGGCGCTCGACAGACTAGAAATCTCCAACAAACACCGCCTACTGGCTTCGCCAGTTTCAGTTAGCACCAATACTAGACATCATCAGGAGAAACTGTTAGGGGAGTAATGAATTGACCTGCGTTCCCATATATTCTCGCATATCTATGAACTAACAGAGCGTGATTTGCGAAACAAAAAAAAATATATATATATATATACAAGGCAAACATGAAGAGCACACCGAAACCATTCCTTTTTGTCATTTTTTTAGTTCCCCCTTGACTTTGCCTCTCACGTACAAGGCTTGCCACATTGATGAAGTTGAGTGCAAGCTGCCCACATCTTGCATTCCTACATGTATAACCTCACTCTGAACAATCCTACTACAGCCAGGTGGTTGATGTGGATCCTGCTATTTGATTATACTGTGGAGAGGATCTCAAGGGCTAAGAATGCGGTAGCAGATCGTTTATCACTCATTCCACTAGTAGAGGAGCAGCCGATACCGGTAGGAGCGCTGACCGTGACTGGGCAGGATTGACCCAGACCATTCCCTTGAGGCTCTATGACGGTAAATTCCACACGATTGGATTACATCTGGCTGGTGAGGAGAGTTCCAATGTGGAGATCAAGAGACAAACACATCTTTATTGTACTAGCTCACGACATTTGTTCCCTACGCTTAGCGGATTGGGTATGCCTGCGAGTCTTTGCGATCACGACGAGAGACAATTGATCATCAAGGAGCTCCATGACGGTGTGGTGGGGGGACACCGAGGAGTGAAGGGAACGTACTCTATTGGTGGGAAGGTTAGTACAAGGACGTTGAGCGATATTACATTACATGTGAGGAGTGCCAGAAGAGAGCCCTTGTTTGATCCAAGGAGCCTCTTCATCTGTCATATCCTCCTAGACCTGGAGAAAAGGTTCACATAGACTTCGTGAAGATATCCACAGGAGTTGAAAATCTGAACAACGTCGTGAGCATACGAGACAACTTCACAGGATTCGTCGATGGGAGGCCGCTCAGGTCCAAGTTAGTTAAGGAGGTTAAGAACTTTATATAAGAATATATTTCGAGGTATGGGTGTGTGGGCAGGATAGTGATGGGTCGAGGAGCGGAGTTCTTAGCTGATGAGGTTCAGAGTGTGCTCAAGAGGCCAGGGGTGAGAGTCTCCATTGCGACAAAGTATCATCCTCAAACTAACGCTCCGATAGAGACAGGACACTAGTCTTTGATCATTTCTTTGTCAAGTGGTGTGGAGGGAAGGACAAAGATTGGCCGCTCTACTTTTGATATGCGATCTTGGCGAAAAATGTAATTGTTTGGGTGAGCATTGGATATCCTCCCTATACTATGTGGTTTGAAAGGCACTGCCCCCTTCCGATGTAATTCCACATTGACAATTGGACGACCATTGCTTGGGCCGACAGCATGTCAAGCGAGGAGCTCCTTGCTGCCCGAACTAGAGAGATACCGTATGGGTTGGCCGACGATCTGACCACAGCCGATCAACTAGCAGTGGAGAGAGTGAAAGGAAAGGAGCGACAAAACAAGGACATAAGGGTGAGAAAGGAGAAGATATGTGGGTGATCTGGTATTATTATATGACGCAACACTTGGGAGGACATGGTCAGGTAAGTTGGCTAATCGGTGGATAGGACCCTATCACATACCCTTGAACTTTCGGTGATCATGTTTTTCACCTGATTTTTCGTTACTCATGTCAACATTCTCACTTCTGATATCTCCAGTTGTTTTCGCAAACAACCTTCTTCAACTTACACAACCCTGAAGATCAATGGCAAGCAATAGCACTCTTTGTCCAGCATGTCTTGCTGCGTGGCTGGAGAGGCGTTTGCAACATTAATTTTGTTTGGTCTTGTCTCGTCGGTGAACCACTTGATCCCTGATCCATTTTCGGCATGATGTAGAGGCACTAAAGTGGGAAGCATATTTGATCGTCGAGCTAGACTGTTCGAGATGGAGAGATCCGATAGTAGGAGGTGGACTGAAGCTCCTTAGTATCTAGGACAAGGGGAAAGGAAAAATGTTGGACAAGCCATCACCAGTACGATTCGAGGTGGGTGACCGTTTTAGGAAGAGGAAGAGGAGCTGGACTGGTCTCTTATACACATCTAGATGTGTATAAGAGACAGGGACTGAAGCTCCTTAGCATATAGGACAAGGGTAAAGGAAAAATGTTGGACAAGCCATCACCAGTACGATTCGAGGTGGGTGACTCTTTTAGGAAGAGGAGCTGGACTGAAGCTCCCTAGTATCTACCTGTGGACCTTCAGTTGTTGACCTCAAGGACAAGGGGAAAGGAAAAATGTTGGACAAGCCATCACCTGTACGATTCTAGGTGGGTGAGTGCTCTGGGAAGAGGAAGAGGTCAGCAATCAGGAAGGTAAAGGGATTAACACTGGGAAAGAAGAAGAGATGATTGTTCATAGCTACCAAAGTAGATGTAGAGTGCGAATCAGGAGAGGTTTTATGCCACAGACATCTCCCCATCGACAGGTGCAACGCCCAAGGTGCGCATCTCGCATACCACCTAAGCAACCAAAATGCAAACTAGAGATATACATCCTCTAAGCCCGAGAATGCATAGACGTGAGCCTAGGAGGACTATTGGACGTAGGCGTAGGCATCATGCCCGTTACGTCTACCTGAGACTTGTACGCCTCCTATGAGGGCTCGACATGGTCGTCGAGAATGTAGTCAGTCGGCCACTAGAAATGAGATGTTTCCGAGTCTGTGCCGGTCTACTAGATTTATTTTTCTCGTTTCTTTTATCTGACAAGCGGCAAGAAAATAGGGTGTCTAGGTTGACTGTTATTTTTCGCCCCCTCGCTTACTACAGTCTTCCCCCGAATACAACGTACGGTCATTATAGCTGAATTTAGACTGAAAGATGCACCAAATTCAGCTATAATGACCGTACGTTGTATTCGGGGGAAGACTGTAGCGGCCTATTGTTATGTATGTGAATATATTTTCTACTTTCAACATCCCCTTTTATGGGGCCATTTTACCTTCTCTTTCGTTTCGTCTGACACGATTGCGAGCGCACACGTGGAGTGGTTTCGTGTGGTGGAGTCGATGTCGGAAATCTATCTATTTTTTGAGGCAATATTAAAATTTGAAATAAACTAAAGAATGATACAAAACAATCTAAGTATCGTGATTTTTGTTGGTACTCCGTTTTTGTGTTTGATTACGTACGGCCCCTAAATTTCTACGTGTGTGGGCTTGATGAGTGTTGCGCGGGGGTTGGCTTTCTCGGGGCCTTGGTTAATATTGAGTGTGGCTTGTGGGTAGGATCAGAGGACGGTGGGATGGAACTATTTTGTGGTCGCCATGGTTCTATCGAGACGGGGATATTGGCCTGCATCTTAGTTGACCCAGTGATTGGTGTCGTCGGTGGACGTGGGTTCGACTTCAGTGGTACTTCGATTACTTGCGGCACACTCATTGGAGGTTGGTTTGTATTGCTTGAGGTCTTCTCGATAGAGGCACAAGTTAACCCCAGCTCAACGGCATTGTCCGATGGTTGATGAATGTATTATGTTTACGGCTGCTTCGGTCTACGATCAATGGTTCAGTTCTGGTGATAGGTTACTGGATAGGTTACTGGCCACTATCAGGTGACACTTCAGCTTGGTGGTTTGGCTCGAGCATTGGATCTCTTTTCTCCCGTCGGTAGTGACTTCGGCGGTCGGTTGGCGAGCAGGAGACCCTTTGGTTCGTCTTTGTCCTTGATCTTCCACTTTGATGACTGCCTTCAGGGGACCTCTAGGTCCCTGTTCTGCTGATACTCTATTCGATGAGTTGGGGGTTTGGACGTCACTTTTCACTGGCTCCCTGCGTATGTCAAGACTCCGGACTTGATTCGGCCTACTGGCGTGGCCATGCTGGGCTCTATGGCGCTGGGCTAAGGCTCACTCGGCCTCTATTCTGCCACTGGGCTGAAGCTGGCCGAGGCTGACTGGGCCTTTATTTTGAGTGTTGGCGTACCTGTTTTTTGGGCTGGTGACATTGGCCTGCGAACAAGCGGGCTTGAATCTGCGGCGCTGCTGAGGGTCAAGCTCACCAAGGACAATTTTGAGTGGCACATTGAGGGTATAGGCGGCTGGCCAGGCGGTTACAACATTTGGACGCACGCGACCACAGAAAATGGGGCCCACAAGCGAGCGTCCACGGTGAGCGCCGTCCCTGAAGGCAGGTTTGCAACCGCTCATGCGTGCAAGCGGACTGCAGTCGATGCTAGCTCGCAGGCAGTTGCCAGCGACCTTGGCGATCTCGCTTATCTTGAGAGAGCAGGGAAGAGAGAGAGAGGAGAGAGAGTTTACGCAAGAGAGAGAGAGAGAGAGAGAGAGAGAGAGAGAGAGAGAGAGAGNAGAGAGAGAGAGAGAGAGAGAGAGAGAGAGAGAGAGAGAGAGAGAGAGAGAGAGAGAGAGAGAGAGAGAGAGAGTGAGCGTGAAAGAAGCAGGGAAAACGGAAAAGGATGGGGAGATAGTGTATTTGCAGGGGGTGCGTGTGCACAAGATAAAGACGGACGCTCATGTTTGTGATAGCCCTAATAATGAGCTGGTTCAAACAAAAAAACAACTGAGTTTTGCTCACCAGGCAGAAGTGAGAGGGCTAGGAAGAGAGAGTGTGCATAAGTGGGGACAGAAAAACAAGGGAAGGTAAAGCATGTGAGCTAGTACGCGGGGGTAACACGGGTGATCATGGAGGAAGCCTGCCAAAGTACAGTTGCAAGGTTAAGAGAGAGAGAAAGTGTTAGTGTGAGTGGGGGTGTGAGAGCGTACATGTGAGAGAAGACAGCATCGGGTTAGTGTGTACACTTGTGTGCAAGAGAGTGAGTGAGAAGGCATGTGCATGTGTGAGAGAGCGAGCAGGTCAATGGGAAAACTGAATTTCACTGCACACTGAGTTTTGCCGAGCCTGGGCAGTTGCATCCAAAAAACAACAAGAAAACAAAACAAAAAAGAAGAAGAAAAAGAAAAGAAACACGCTGTGATAACCATCAGATACATTCTATGAGGTGCTAGTGTGACTGTGTCCTCAGTGAGGGCCTCTGTCCCATAAACAATAAATAAAGAAGAGGGGAAAAAAAGCATCCCTTATGTTGTGATTGAGGTCCGATACAGGACGGTAGAGTACTAGTGTGACTATGAGGTCAGTGAGGCAGTTAGTTGGCCCATGTCAACAACGACATGAAAAGAAGAAAAAAAACAAAAACAACAGCAATCACGTTCCACACATAGTGGCCAGATACATTCCTCAAAGAACTGGTGTAACTTCCACCTCTGTGAGGGCCTTCCTCGACGTCGCTGGATTCGAAGTTCTTAATTTTTTTTCCTCTTTTTATTTTCTTTTTTTCGGCCTCCAACCCTGCCCTGAGCCCCCGACTTCTTCGGAATAGGTTAGTTAGTTTTGCAACTTAGCGTCCGAGTGAACAAGGTAGTCGTGGTTTGAAAAAACGAACGCAACACACATGCCCCATCTATTCTGGGGGGGGCATGTACAGAAGAGGCCCGAAGGTAAGCACTTTGACCCTAGCCAGCCAGGCCGAATTCCTATGTCCCGTCGCCTCAAGATCCCAAGGCCAAGGGATACCTGCTTGTAGCCATGAGACTCACATGCTACCCATTCACTACAAGAGTCTTTGCCCCTTAGAGCCTTCCATCACCAGGCTACTGCAAAGGGTGGAGCTTGCCTCGGGGGATAAAGTCCCTACCAACCCAGCCCCCACTTGATCCCCCCATCGCCCCTCTATCTCTTTTACTCCCTATTTTATTATCCCTCGGTTGCGTCCTATTGTGATCCAGTCCCCAAAACTATACCATACCCCTCTGCTGCTTCATCAATGGAACTAAAGTGTGATACTGCCATCGTTTCACCTATGTAGCTTCATGCCCGACCTTAATACAGTTTCTTCCAGGTTGCCTTGTATTGTCACTTAATCCTACACTTCAAGATTGTGGCACTGATTACCACCGTGCATGGTCTCCATTAAGCCGCACTGCCGCCCTCACTGCAACATTGCCACCCATCAGCATTCCACTCACTAGTCTACAATTCACCCTGAGGTCCTTTGGTCAGTCTTGAGTCTGCCATCCCATGCCCCCCCCCCCTCCTCACGGTTTGGTATTCCCATCACTCTCGTCTAGATCCAATGTTCCGTGAGGTGCTCTACTAATGTACAATACTCAACCCCCAAACTCCTTTTTCTCAACCCCACAACCCCACTCCCACCCTTCCCACGCCCCCTTATCCTTCCCTTATGACCCCCTTTTGCAACTACTGTCCACCCTAACTGCTTCCCTCTGACCCTACCCTTCCAACAACCCCAAGCATGGATTAAGAAACTCCCCAAAGCTTATGCCCCTCCTACAGGGGTAAGGTGGCCCAGAAGACTGTCCCCACCTGCTGTAGATGGCTTGAGGCGAAAGTCCACCTGTATTGCTATCCACAAATTATTTCTTACATAAGCAACGACTGTGACTGGGGAGGAGGCCCGCCTCCCCCTAACCGCCTTGTTGTGACAGCACCAAATCACCTACACCATAGCTGCCCTTACGATTTCAAATACTCTAATTTGTCTGCTTATTTCCCCCCCTTGTGCAGCTGCCAATAGTGAGCCCAGCAGCACATCCTGGGGTTGTATTTGCTGCCCATCTGAAGGGCCAAACGGCAGCCACCCCTCCCTCACCGCCTTCTCCCACCATTGCCAGAAGGGAGCCAACACTGGACAGCCAAAAAAAAGGTGCACGAGATCCTCAATCCCCGCCCGACATATGTCGCAATCCACCTGCTTGTGCCTGCTCTTCATAGCCTGCCACTCGTACGAAGGAACCACTGTCCACCGTCCACGACAATGCCGCTTGCCAATGGTCAGGGAGTGCAAAGATACACCAACAAAACTCCCCGCAGTAGCATCCATCCCATAAACTCGGTGCTGCAGCACCCAGTGGCACTTCTCCCATCTTCCTTTGACTTCCGTTCGGATATCATACACGAGGTAACTGCACCAAGTGAAGGGTCCTTGTCGTGAGTTGAAGCATTTGAGATGAACTGGGTTCAAAATCCATGCAGGCATAGGCCAGGGTCATCAAGGGCCAAAAGTCACGTCTCCAGGCTTAGAAGTGTCTGAGAAAAGTCCTAGAGTCAACAGGTATACTGCCCAGGGTCAAACGAGGCAACCTGTGCCCCTACATGAGACACTTGATTCTTGGAAAATCAAGAGAGTTAGGCCCAACCCGGGAAAACAGATTAAGAGTCAGGCATTTCTCAGCAGTGAACCGCTGCCATAGATCAGATGCACATTCGAAGGCTGTCTGCATGCATTGTCCCAGAGGATTCCAGGGCCTCCTGGGTCCAGGCACATTGAGGCCAACAGCAAATCTGGGCTGCCCAGATGGAAGGGTCAGACATTTCTCAGCAGTCAACCACATCCGTAGATCAGATGCACAGTCAACGGCTGTCTGCATGCATTGTCCCAGAAGATTCCAGGGTATCCTGGATCCAGGCACATTGAGGCCAACAGCAAATCTGGGCTGCCCAGATCGAGAAATTTCCATTGTCAGAGGAGGCGAGCTGAGGCAGGCCAAGGCCCATCAACGTTGCAAAAGAGTGGCCAGCCCCAGCGGCTGATTCATTCTGCCTTGCATGCACTTGTTGCCGGAGTGCTGCTGGACGAGGTAGAGAGCGAGTTGATGAGGCTGGAGGCCAGACAGAGGAGGACAGCACCAGCCCAGGAAGGAGAATGAGAGTGGTAGCCATAGCTAGGAAGGACGCCCTGGCTTTATAGCTATAGCATAGAGGTAGAGCGAGGAGTCGGGTGATCAGGACTGTGAGAGAAAAGAGAGAGAGTGAGAGTGGTAAGCTTACCTTGACTTGTGGGGGCGCTCGGGATACTGGAGCTGCTGCGGTGACATCAGGAGGCTGAAGAGGACAGGCACCAACCTCCACAGCCGGCATCTTGCGGGAGGTTGAGCGCCTGAGCTGGTACCAGCAGGAAAACTTCATCAACGACTTCAGAGAGAGATTCCATAGCTGAGGTGGCAAGTTGGAGGAAGGAGGACCCGCAGGTGCAGAGGGGTGGACGAGCAGATTCAATTGTCTTAATAATAATCACTGAAATTATTCTCCCTCTCTCTCCATTGTTTCTCTACCTTTGTCTATCTTCTAGCGACTGGCTGCTCATTCTGGGACTACATTAGTGATTCTGGACTTGTTTCCTACTGTGAGTGGTCTCATTTGAGTGCATTAGGATGCTTGCATGATCTACTTGTGAAAGCTTCTCATAATTGGCGGGCTCATTGGACATTAGCCTGGCCGTCGTCAAACTTCCCTGTGGCCGGCAAAGTCAGTTCCTTGTGTCCAAGTCCAAACGTTGTGCCCCTGTGGCGGGCAAAGCCAGTTCCTTGGGTCGAAGTCCAGATCTTGTGCTGGCCTGACCATCTCCTGTGGTGGGCCAAGCCAGTTCCTTGGGTCCAAGTCCAAATGTTGTGCCCACCACAGGCAGTTCCTTGGGTCGAAGTCCAAATGTTGCGCTAACGTACAGCAACCGGAACGATCTTGAAAGCCCACATCCCCACAGGGGGACACCTCCCCTGATCTTCGCCGACAGCAACCAGATAAACCTGTCCTTCCATTACTAGCTCCACACTCCCTTCCACTTTTGCCATCGGGTCCCCCAAGGGCATAGAGCTCCGTGGTTCCCTGCCCCTCACAAGTTAATCCCTCATCGCCCAGGTCTTCCACCACCAGTAGAACAACCGTAGGGGGATGGTCTCCTTTCTTGACCAGCCATTCCTCTACTTGCCTGCGGTCCGCGTGGAAGCTGGATCCAAGCTGCATCCATTCCTTAGATGCGGGTTGATTAGGATTTTGTTGCTGATTCGGATTCTGCGGGCTAGCATTCATGTTGGCTGCCCGTCGATTAGCTGATCATGTGGCGTCCCTAAGGACATCCAATCCCTGTGCGCGTGGCAGTTGTTTATGTATGCGCCCCGCCTGATTTGGCTTTGTAATTTTCAACACGGTTCTTCAGCTTCATTCGAAGCAATTCAATTCGATTCGATTCGATTTCGATTTCTGATTCAATTCTATTCTATTTCGATTTCCAATTCAATTTCTATTCGATTGGATTCAGTAGTGAACTCAGAAGGGTGTTGATTTACGGTGCAGGATGCTGCAAGAAAACTGGTCGTATGTACGTCTTTGTACCCACCCGACCCTCAACAGGGTAACCGTGAGGGAGGGGAATTCCTTGTGAGGTTGCTTGTCTTTCTTTTTTTTTTTGACACGTCCTTGGTTGGGCTGGATCCTCCAGTCCCCTTTTTAAGAAAGTGTGGGAAGCCGCTATCTTCATTGTGTTCATCTAATTTCAACCAGGATTCAAACTCAGGTTCTGTTTACTAACAGTTACATGTGTGCACCATTCAGCCGCGTGCGGGGTGGATCCTTCAGTCTCCTGTCACATGTGGAGCTCTTTTTTTTACTGTTTCACGGTTATGGTGTTTACTCTAACCTTCTGTTTCGTGAGCCTGTGCTGGAGGAAACAGCATAGCCATGCGACACGCACAGCCATTCCCCCCCCCCCCCCCCTCTCCAGTATCAGCTTTTTCCACCTGTTTCACGGGAAATGTGCTGAAAGCAGCATGGCCAGAGACATTGCTATCTGCCTCACGCAGCCGATCCCAACCGGCGGCCAACGTCTCCCTCCCAGAAGCAGAAGGCATAACGATTGTCGCTCCGTCTGGCATTCATTCTGCAGGGAACTCGCAATGGCCTCCATTGCATCACAGCCCCTGGACCCTAAATTCGATCAGAGACGATTGATTCCTTTTTTTCTTTTTTTTCTTTTTTTTTTTCAAACACGACCCCTCAGTGTTAGTGGTGCTGATAAGAGCATACACCACTAGCACCTAGGGAGTGGCTCCGTCTATTGGTGGGGAGCATCACCTGCTGGAAAACGGGTCCAGCGTCCCTTATACATGAGAGTTTGATCCACATCGGAAAAAACATCAAGTGAGCCAGGGGAGAAACCAGCCAGCATTCAAGTTGATTGCCCTGGTGGACTGGGCAGGGTAGAGGAATCTCTTCACCATAAGACCGGCGCCTGATCTTGCTACTACATACTAATTCCTCTCCCTCCCTATCTCCCTTTTTTTGCATCGTTTGGCCAAGTACAGAATGAGTCTAGAATGAAAAACCAGCAATGCTCAAACCAGACAGACCTGTTCTAGGCACCTGTGTGCCAATAGGGCTCTGCTATTGATGAGTAGGGACAGTTGAAAAGCAGCAATGATAAAAAAAGACAGACCTGTCTTAGGCACCTGTGTACCAGTGGGACTCTACTATTGAGTTTGCAGGCGGCGGGAAAGGGTCAGGGAAATCTGAGAGAGGCTGCAACGGGATGGAGGGGTCAATCCTGGTCCAATCATGAAAGTGAAGGTGGTAGTCCCTTTCTATCTTTCCCTTATCTCGTCTTTCCCCCCCCTCCCCTCCCTCTCCCCCTTTCCACTGTATTTCCGCTATCCAGCCCCCTTGTTCCCCTCCCAGCCAGTCTCTGCAGAAAGATTGTATTTGTATCTTGATTTCTGTTCTTGAGTGCATAAAGGTTATCTTTTCCTTTATTTTTTCCCATTGCACTGTGAGCTCTGCCTGGATCTGGTGTTTGATTGTCTCTATGACAGCCGGACCTTCGAGACGGACTTCTTCCATCCCCTGGTGCAGCTTTTCCACCAGATCACCCAGAGTACTGCTCTTCGACCCACTAGAAACATATTTCTCTCGAAGGTACTTGCTGGTTCCGACTGCCAAGCTTCACACAGAATTGATTGCCAGTTCCACGGCCACGGGGTTGTTATGCCTAACAGGCTCCACACTCGGTCCCACCATCTCCATAACCAGACGGATCCCGGGCACTGCAGAAAAATATGCTCAATTGTTTCTGGTCTCCTCCTTGCTGGGTATGAGGCCACACATAATTTACACCAGGGGAGGGCCAGGCCCTTCTGTTCCAAAGAGGAACGATCAATCAACCAGTCATTTGTAGGTAGGCATTGGTGTCTATTTGCCATTGTAAGGACGCTATCTTGGCCGGTGATGTTTTACTGAGTCTGAACCATTTGATTGGTTGTAAGGCATTCCTTTCCAGGTTTAAGTGTCTTATCCAACGCTCAATTACTACATCTTTTAGGTTCAGTTTTGGGCGCAGTAGGCGGTAGGCTCCTTTGACTGTCATTGAGTGGATCTGTTGTTTTCCTGTTTTGCCTCTGCCTATCTGGGTAGTCCATACCCAAGCGGCCGGATCAAAGGCGAGATGTTCAATCGAGGTGTCGGGTTTGTACGCCCACCGCTGTTCCTTTTCTTCGAGCACCCTGATTCGGAAGATTTCTTCTTCTTTGAGCCACCTTGTTTCTTCCGGGCTTGTCCTGACCAGCCTATTTTTATTTCCGATTTCAAAGAGGCTCGGTCGGCCAGATATCACCACGTTCCCTACCCTGTCTGTACATCCCTTAATCCCTACTCAGTCGCTTTCTTCCAAGGTTGGTCCTTTTTTAAAAATCCTTACCCAGTCTAAGGGAATTGAGAAGATAATTTTCACCAGAGCTTCTCCAATATTGTGACAATATCGCAGTCGCTCCCTAAATTGAGTTTCTGTGATCCAGTCCTTTGCGTCTAAGTCCCAGATATCCCCAATTCTGAGGATGCCTCTGCTCACCCATCCCCTCCAGGGGGATCCGGTACAAAGGTATACTGAGCCTTGAGAATCAGTGACCCACCTGTTCCCAAATAATGGCTGCCTCAATACTTCTTCCAACCGCCGCAGGGCCACCTTGTTCGGGAGCCGTAGCTTGCGCCAAGTGCTAAGTAACGCAGTCCAAAAGGGGTCATTTTTTATATCTCTCCTTGCTGCTTGTCTGTCAGATTCCGGTTCCTCGTTGGTTTTCGTTGTCTTTCTGGGTATGGTCCAGTATCTGTCCTCTAACCACCCGAGCGGGTCTATGTTGTCCGGGGTGGGGAGGGCCAGTCTTCTGATCTGTTGTAGAGCCATTTGTCGCCAGGGGATTTCTTGATTGATTCCTTGATTGATTCCTTGATTGATTCCTTGATTTTCATTGATTGATTCATTGACTGTCTCATTGATTGATTCATTGATTGTCTCATTAATTGATTCACTGATTGTCTCATTGATTGATTCATCGATTGTCTCATTGATTGATTCATTGATCCATTGATCCATTGATCCATTGGTTGATTCATTCATACGTTGAACCGTTGATTTATTCATTCATTGATTCATTGTTTCATTCATTGATTCATTCGTTGATTCAGGTATTCTATTCATTCTGCAGGAAACTCGCAGTGGCCTCCATTGTGTCACAGCGCCTGGACCCTATATTCGATCAGAGACGATTGATTCCTTGATTGATTCATTGATTGTCTCCTTGATTGATTCATTGATGCATTGATTGATTCATTGATGCATTGATTGATTCATTGATGCATTGATTGATTCATTGATTCACTGATACATTGATACATTGATCCGTTGATTTATTCATTGATCGATTCATTGTTTCATTCATTGATTCATTCAAGAGTGAGTGAGTGAGTGAGCGGGTGAGTGATTGTGAGATACAGTGAGCGGGTGATTGGTTGGTTGGTTGGTTGGTTGGTTGGTTGGTTGGCTATTGGTTGATTGATTATCCAGTTAATCCACGGGTTGCTTGATGATGGAAAAATTGCTAACTTCCTCGTTTCCGCCTTTTTAGAACAGTTTTCATTGTTTTTTTTAAGGTCCGTATGGCCCCATATACCCCTCCTCCTCCTCTCTTTGGTTGATTCATCAGTTTTTCCGAGCACCATGGAGGAGATCCTTGCCTTATCAGAGTTCTTCAGCCTTCCCTTCCACTTCACTACCCGACAAGCCAAGTCTTGATGAGAGGTTCGGCATGGACTCATTTCAATATCCTGACAACGTACCTTTGGATTCTAGAGGTCTTCAGGTCTAGTCCTCGGAGACACTAGACTGCAGCACCACCAGATTATATATAATATACAGTACACATGTAATACTCATAGACATACATATGCATGCATGCATGTATGTACGTACGTATGCATGCATGTATGTATGTATGTATGTATGTATGTATGTATGTATGTACCTATGCATGTATGTATGTATGTATGTATGTATGTATGTATGTATGTATAGCTACATATACACTTCCGAAGCGAGCGAAAATTCAGCTGTGCGTTCAAGAGAACTGTAAGTCTTAGAGATCGAGCTCTTCTGATTCACATCTCTTGATACTAAGTTCTCCGCTGCAGTTCCGCCATCTGTCGCGGGGTCCCTTGCCTTCAGGAGGCCCTTTTAAAAATTATTTTGACAAAAGCTGGTTTTAATTTTAATTACTGCCAGTGCCTGAGCAGGCAAACGAGCAAGCACCCCGCAATTCTGCGCCGATGACCCTCCATCCTACGGTTATGTGCATCGAGGAATACGGCAACGAGAATAGCTCTGCTGTATCCATAAGACGCAGGGGAGACAGGAAGACCAAGAGGACGACGACAAGGATTGAACAACAACGCCCAAGCACAGACAACTCGGGGAGAAAGAAAGAGAGACAGACAGACACACAGACAGACAGGCAGGGAGACGGACAAACACGAGGGAAGACAGACGGGTCACGGGACAGACGACGAGGAGGACGAGGAGGACAAGGAGGAGGTAGAAGAGGAGCGGACGACATCGCTAAAAAAACAGACGATTTGGACGAAGAGCGAGCGAGAGAGAGAGAGAGGGGGGGGGAGAGAGAGAGCACCTGCCTTGTCGATTTCCTCGAAAGCTTTCTGGACAGCACGGGGATCTGATGCTGCTTTGGTGCTTTTCAGTAATTCCCGGAGGCGCAGGCCCGCCTCGTGGCGTTTTCTATGCCAATCAGAGCGAAAGACGAAGGTGTCGTCACCTGTGCGCAGTCTGTGATCCGTTACTGCATTTCTCTCCCTCAGGAAATGCCCATCGTCTGCTACAACCCGCAGCTTATGGCCCTGAAAATCCGCCCCGTTCAGCTCGGCCACGGCCCTCGCCGCCGCTTCCACCGACCCCGGCTCCGCGAAGTACAGGAAGCAGAAGCCTCTGTTCACCTCCGGCCTCCTATGGCCCTTTATTAGAATGATTCTATCTACCTTTCCACACTGCGCGAAAAACTCCGCCACGTCCTCCTTCGTCACCATCGGCGGTATACCCCCGATGTAAATCTTCCCTTTCTCCCCTTCTCCTCCTTTCCCCTTCTCCCCGCCACTGCCTTCTTCCTCCACCCGCCTGCCGCTCCCATGCCCTTTCTTCCCTGACGGTGACGACTTCGGCGAGGGAGCAGAGGAGGAGGAGGAGGAGGAAACAGAAGAAGACAGAGCAGATGAAGCAGGTGATGACGAGCCCGACTCCACCTGTGATGAATCAGCTGACTCTTCGTCTGACCTCTGCTCCAGCACCGCCGCGACGGGCCCCCTCGACGATTTCCCATCTGATTCATCGGTGTTGTCGTTATCGGTACCGACAAAAGAGACAGCTGCCTGTCGATCTTCCTCTGCCGCACCTGACTCTCCTGCCGCACTGGACGTGGGCGACGTCACCAACACAGACGACGCCGATGGAGTTGACGTGCACGTGGACACCAGCTCTGCAGCGCCGTCAGATCCCCTTCTGCTCAACCCCGTTCCTCTCCTGCTGCTGTTGCCCTCGCCCAACTGGGGCCCTCGCAGCAAGGTTGCCATCGGCTTCTTCGCCTCTATTCTCATGTCAGCGCCGGTCTTCTGATATGCGGAGACGGGGGAACAGTCACAGCAATCGGATTCCCATGTCACTCTGCTGCCAATTCTCCATCCCTGAACAGCACCAGTCGCCAACACGGACCTTCTCGATGATGAAGAAGAACCGAACGGTCGGAATTGGTGTCGGCAACTGCCTGATCGCCACGTGGACGTGTCTGTTTTACTCCACGCCCCCGAGGGCGAAGTCGATGGCAATTTACATAGCGATGGAGACCTCGCCGGTGATGACGATGACGATACCGACCCCGATGGCGGAATCGCCTCGGCGGCTAATGGATGACTGCCACTCCTATTGATCAGCGGTTGTACTCCTTTCGACAAGGTGACAGGTGGTGATCGGAGAGCCATTCTTCTCTCCCCCTTAGCAGCAACGAGGCAACAACTCGGCACGGCCCGCCCGTCCACGCCAGCCCGCGCAACTCCTTCCCCTACTGCGCAGGGAGAGAAATGATTACCACCCCCAATGGCAACGGCTCCCCCAGCCCCGCCCTCGCCCTCACTGGTCAATCTGCCAAACTATCCAAAACGGACACGACGGGATTCAGTTTCCTTCCCGCCCATCCTGTCCCTCCTGACCCCCGGCACACGTTCTCCCCCCTTCCCGGCCCGCCGTTTCCCTTTACATGTGCCCTTCTCCGCRATGGCGGAGCGGCGGATGCGCGGCAGGAGATGGTGGAACGGCCAAGGGGAAAGGGAGGGAAAAGAGCCGATAGCCGGTTGGTCAGACCTCTCCCCTTCCCGCCCCAGCGTTCCCTTTACAAGTGCCCTTCTCCGCGATGGCGGAGCGGCGGATGCGCGGCAGGAGATGGTGGAACGGCCAAGGGGAAAGGGAGGGAATAGAGCCGATAGCCGGTTGGTCAGACCTCTCCCATGGAGAAAGATGGTGGCGATATCGCAACTCGCCCGCCAGACCTTTCCTTTCAATTTTTCGTAATTTTTTGGCCCGTTAAATTTGTCCTTTTCTGTTCTAGTAAGCTCCCCCCATTGCCGTAGCCCAATCTCCGACGGAAGAGGACCAACGTCATCCTGAAACGCGATCCAAAACGGCTTACGTCCAAGCCTGCAAAATCGATTGGAGGTTGGAATTCTTTTGGGCCCAGAAGTGACTGGAATGACCGCGAATCAATCCGCGCTGCGGCAGGACCTGGATCTCCATTCTTCGGGACATTGCGCGTACGCAACCTGGAGGCGGAACGTCCACTTGCAGACAGGAGGCCGACTAAGACGGAAGGCTTTATACGTGGCTTGCGGGGTGGCTGAATTCGCCACTGGAGAGTCCACGCGGCACTAGATTGCCCGAGAAGATACTCAGGCAAGGGCCTAAACCTTCACGAAATGAGACAATTCGATTAGACCACCAGTACGTGTGACCCTCGAAGGAGATGAGACATTTCAATCAGACCACCAGTACCTGTGGCCCTTCCCTTGCCGAGCCTCTAAATACACTGCGCGCCAAACAAAAAACAACAACGAGAGGCTTCTTTTGGCTAGCCTGGCCAGCGATATTGCTCAGAGAAAGGGCCTCTTTCTTTTTTTTCTTTTTTTTTTGTGCTCAGCGATATTGCTCAGAGAAAGGGCCTCGCCACACCACTCTTGAAAACGTACTTTCAAGAGTCTCTGCACCGTCACACAGCCTCTCTCCGGTGTTAGCCCAAAAATTCCTTCAAGAGCTGTCAGAAACGGGATTCAAGAGTTGCTCTTGAAATGCCCGAGCCCCCAGCCTCCAAAACTGTAGGTTTCAAGAGTGCTCGGCTGAGCAACTAGAAGGACTCTCAATTTTCAAGAGGTGTCAGGCACACTACTCTTTTATATGCACAAGAGTCGCATGTTCAAGAGTGCTGCGTAGCCAAGGCCCAAAAACTCTTGAAAGTGCAACTCTCTTGAAACCTTTCATCGTTTCAAGAGGGGTGTGGCGAGGCCCAAACTTGCAGGCACATGCACACCGCATTGGAGAAAAATTGCTGGGAAACATGCCGCCCTTTAAATTTTTAGTTTTAGTTTTTTTTCAACTAAGCTATTTTCTTCTCTCAATTTCACCTTTCACTACCTACCTATCACTACCCCTAAGCCTATACAAGGGACCCCTGCAAGCATAGCTACCTCTCACAATTAAACCACCAGTACTTGGCGCAGCTATCGATGCCGAGCCTGGAATGCCCTTGCGTGCCGATTTTCGCCGAAGCGCTGGGGTACAGTTTCGAACTTCTTTTGGCTGGCGCTTCCAGCCATTGTGGTCCGGTACCCTGAAGCCCTAAACGCGCGGCGTGTTAACGGGAAAGCGCCGCGGCCGATAGTTGGGCCAAGTACTGGTGGTTTAAGGGGATGCATGTTGCCCCCAGCCCTAATCGGTTGTGGTCACTTGTCAACGCACACACCTTCCTTACTCAAGTATTGGCAATCCCAACCGTACCAACCTCCAAACCACAACTATCGTTACCCCGCCAACCTACCTTCCACACTGACTTGCCCGGATCCCGCAGATCAACGCAACTACCCGGCGCACAACCTCGCAAGACTACTATCGGCTCGTTAGGACTGTCCGTCTCACTGACCATCACATCACCTAGCAGATGGGTTAACAGAGAGCTTGTCGAGCGCGCTTGCCGATTTTATAGTTGCGAAGGAGGAAGTAGAAGACGGGAGAAAGGGAAGGAGAAAGGGTCAAAAAGAGGGAGGAGGGGGATAGGATTATTCGCATTGGGAAGGCCATATTGATCCATCCGAGTCCTTCACCGCCAATCAGGTCATACAGCGAGGGGATTAATCATCTTTCTACATTGTCGTTTGATCGCTTGAAGGCTCTGGGGGGATCCGTGGGGACTTCTTGTACGGGGATGAAGCCGGAAACACAAATGGTTAACGGGATCCCCATGTTCAAGTCCTGAATAATAGACCCAAGACTAAAATTAGGGTTTGGGGGCCAAATTCTATGGGTTCTTTTTGTTTTGCCTGTTTTTGTTTTGCTTCACAGTTACAGTGTGCTAAATTTAGTTTCATTTGGAGCACTGGAATTTCCTCTGCTGAGATTTTTGAAATTTCTCAAGATTTCTAAAATTGAATGTTGGCAAAATTTATATGAAAGTGCACTTTTGCCTCGCATTTTTGTAGTTTTTTTTATTTTTTTAATTTTTTTTTTGCGATTAGTTACTATGGTCTCCGCTGTATGAATTGTTGGTAAGTTTTTATGAAATTACTCTTGGGTTTACTCTTGGGTTTTGTTATAAATGGCATGACAAGTTTTTTGAAATTTTAGGTCTTCGATAACCATCTCTCGGCGGGAAGGGGGAGGAGGAGAAAAACGGTGCAGAGCAAAACCAAAATTCAGATGGGGCGAGGGAGAAGGAAGTGTGAAGTGAAAGAGGATGGAAAACAATTACGGGTTAAGGGAAGAAGACACGAAGGAGAGATGAGTAAAAATAACTTAAGGTACAGCGGGAGACGGGCAAAACTTGCATGCATGGCATTAGCGCAGAAATAAAAAGGCACCGAAAATTGTTATGCTTTGCCTATTCCAGCTCTAAAACTAGTTCAAGATTGAAAAATTTAAAAGCAATATTTATGACCGAAATTGGATGTACGAAAATACTACGCCTCTTCAAATTTTCACAGAAAATTAACAAACCTTTCCAAGGCGGATTTCAAAACACTTATATACAAGAAAGGACACATCAACGGCAAGTGCGCCCGCAAATTATGAAGTTCCCAATTGCCGAGTAAAATTACTAGCTCGCTCGCTAAGGTGCACGCAATTCCTATGTAAGTTCGTAGGTTTTTGAAGAAAATATTTTTGAGCTAGGAGGGCCTCAACGACCATTGATACCATGCATCACTCGTCTACTAAAAAAAAGGTACCCAGCCTGGGGCCATGGCATGAGAGCAGAAGGTCTGCGCGCCTTGTTCTTCGTCCTTTTCTCATTTTGGAAGCTAAGTGCACGGCGAAACGCCAGTTTCTTTCAATTTTATGAGTGTGTTACTCTACTTCACTCCTTGGTCCACTTCTTCGATCAAGCTATGACCCCGTCAATGCTCTCTCTCTCTCTCTCTCTCTCTCTCTCTCTCTCTCTCTCTCTCTCTCTCTCTTTCTCTC
>BFEA01000079.1:1470993-1492285 GCA_003427395.1 Chara braunii
CACACACACACACACACACACACACACACACACACATACACACACATTTTGGAAGCTAAGTGCACGGCAAAGCGCCGTTTTTTTTCAATTTTACGAGTGTGTTACTCTGCTTCTCTCCTTGGTCCACTTCTTCGATCAATCTATGACCCCGTAAATGCTCTCTCTCTCTCTCTCTCTCTCTCTCTCTCTCTCTCTCTCTCAATATACATCTTCCTCGTCTTTTACTATACCCAAGTCCCCACCCTGCTCGTCTCTTTAAGTCTGATCGGGTCTCGCGAGAACGAGCATCCAAGAACGTAAGGAACTAGCAAGGTCTAGTCACCAATCTCTTCCGCTCTCTTTACTTCTTTTCGTGTGATGAATGACATACGTTCATGACAATTATCGATATGTATGTATGAATTTCTTCCCCCGCTTATTTTTGACAGTCTGAGTTTCCCCGGGTGAACTCAGTCGAACGTAGAAATAAGTTGGGAGAGAAACACTTCCGTGTATGGTTGAACTGTTGGTTTGATGCATCTGATCTTTATGCATGATTTATTATAGTTTCCTTCCTCCCTTTAATGAATGCTAGATAGTTGATTTTTTTATTGGATCCAATTGCACGAACTCGCGCCTCTAGTTAGCCGATGTCATGACCCAGAGATAATGAGAACCTTGTGTTATTTGTTTACGTAGCATTTCTTTAAATTTGTGTATTTCCCTCCATTAAATGTTGATACTTGTGTTTTTGGGTGAATGACGTATTGTGTAGACAATCACTATCAACTCACGTATGTTATGTGGACCGACTATACCGATCCGATTGGGCGTTGACTTCCTGTATTCCATAACGTCTGTTCCCGTATAACGAGGAAATGCCACGTGTATGCGAGTGGGACGTATGATAAGTCGTCGCAAAGATCGGAGACCGATATTATTTCCATCCCGAAACGAGGTGTTCAAGATTCATAGGCGCTGTTTTTGTCATCATTGATACTCATTTTCTGCCTTATTCTTGATTATTGTCTTTTAACGAGTTGATTGTCATTATGTAGATGACAGTGGCACCCCATTGGCCCAACACTCTGTGTAGCGATTATCGCCACACCGAGCGTTATCAAGAAATACATGACGAGGACGAGCATAAGGAAAGAGCAACCCGACTACGGCCTTCCACGTCGAATTCCGAGCTCCGTAGTGAGCGACGACAAAACTTAATTCGAAAACGAGTTCCCACGTGTGTACCCTCGCCTTTCCCTTCGAAAATACGTAAAGTAGCCCGCATGGAAGTTCAAAGATACTTCTTGGATTAAACGAGTGTTTCATAGTCGCGTGCGCGCCTGTTTCTTCCCGTGTAACGATGGTTACTTCGCACTAAAACTGGAACCACACGGGATGTTCCGTTGGGATCTCGACACTCAATTTCTCAAAAATCCTTGACACACCCCATTTTCGTTGTTCTTTAGGGTCCGTTCCGTATTTTTAATCACTCTGACCGGAATACAACATAGGACGTGAGGTTAGTATCGGAACCGACAAATGTCAGTTATGTTGATAGTGAGACGAGCTAACGAGAGGACGAGCACCTGCTCGTTCAAACCGAGGACGTCCTCCCATCTCTCGAAATAGATCCGCAGAGGCAAGAACGAAGGCAACCATGATCTAATATTGCCGCATCCCAACCACCTTTTCAATCCAGCCATGGTCAACGGAGACAGCCATAGTCAATGTTAATGTTCTTGTATCCCAACCACCTTTTCATTGTTGGTTGGGATGCAGGAACATTAGCGTTAACCATGGGAGTCAACCATGGTCAACGCAGAGGCAAGAGCGAAGGCATTCTACCCCAGTCACATTTATCCTGAGGCTTGGCTTGAGGTTGTGGAAGCTCGAGGCTATGATGCGGCTGATCTTCCTCAAATGATCACACTGCTTGTAAGAAATTTCACTCATGATTGGTTTAAGCGCCATAGATGTGTAGATTGGGTCACGTTTAAAACCGCCTTCTTAGCAAGATTTCATGAGGTAAGTGAGGATGTCGTATGGTTTGTGTTGAAAACATGCCCTAAAAAAACAAGGGACTTGTTGTCAAACTTTGTAGATAAATTTCAAACAACTTTCGATAAGTCTGGACATGAAGAGAATGTTGCTCGAGACTAGTTCATAGATCACCTCCGCAATCCGGTCTTGAAGGTAAAGTTGAAAAATAAAGTCCCTTCCAAAATGACCCAACTATTGGAGATTATTACAAAGGCACTCGAGCTGGACTCACAAGATACAAGAAAGTACATAGATCACGGTGAGGAGGGCATAGCTGATACAATAGAGGACATGGCTGCAAAAAGGCGATTTTAACTAAGGTCAATTGGTCGGTTTACCACCGCCACGATCCCGAAAACCCAAGCGGACCACCGCAGGGTCATGCACCTCAAATTTCCTCCTCCGTCGCTTCTCCTCCTTATTCCCCTCCTCCATCTAAATTTGCTCACGTAACTGCCGTCATAACCCAATCATCGACACAAGTACCAATCAATAATCTCCATCTGACTCAGATGATTCACACGACCACTTCCCGACAATCGGAGTGGATGAATCACCTGATACATGTGCAGACCTCTCAGATGGACCAACTAGAGCAGGTCTTGTGGAAATTTACGAGCTCAAACACAAGAGTGTCATGGGTTAATTCCTCTTCTCCTTACCCCCTGCTTCCTGCACCTCCCTTGCCTCTGCAAGCTGCTATCTCTGCCCTACTTGTCCCCCATCAAAACATTGTTTCTCGAGAAAGACTAGAATGTTATAACTGTAAGCAACCCAGATACTTCGAGCGAGATTGCCCCCTTCCAAAGCGGAACCCACCACCTCATGTGGTTGCACTTGTAGTCACTAACCAGGGATGGGTAGCTACGTTTCTAGAAGGAACTGGAAAATCGGGGCATAGCTCCCCTTCCCCATCCCCTCTTACGTCCACGAATTTAATCACGTCGACACCTGATACTTCATATGAAGCAGCAAATATCGTTAATCTGTCCGAATACCTCTAGTTGGTTGGCCTGATTGAAGCCATTCGACACGTGAAAAATGAGCTTGAATGGGTAGAACGCGAATCGGAACCTGACCCTCAATTCCGAATAGACGAGATCGATGTCATGCAGATGCTATTAAAAATAAACATTTGAGTTACTGTTCCGGTTGACCATCTCCTAACAAATTTTAAGGCTGTAAGTGACAAACTCTTTCAACAATGTCAGAAGAACCAAAAAAGGTTCACCTATGACCGTATCTGAAAAATGTTGAAAAAGAAGGTGCAAATGATGAAGCAATCACTCTCTTCTCCTGCTCCTATGAATGTCGTTGATCCTCAGGAAAGGCAGGAAGCGCCTTAAGCCATTCGCGTAGAAACTATTTCCTATGAGGAGAAAATTCATTTCATTCGTGTTCGGCCGATGTTGTGGAAGAGTGATTCTGTAGTCTAGGGGAAGTAGTTTAATGCTATGATTAACACAGGTTGATCTGCCATAACACTTTCACTCCGTACGGTGCGGAAGACAGATCGACTAAATTTCATCCTTCCCCTCTCCGGAAAGACAACTTGAACTATGTTTCCACCGATAAGGAAACTATAAACATCGTAGGAATGATTGAAAATATAGTTGTTGAGGTTGAGCGGGTACGTGTGTTAGTAAATGTGTTAGTGATTGATGTGCAATCGTACTATGTGGTGTTAGGATTACCCTAGGCAATGGTTGTAGGTGCGCGTTTTTACTTCGATTCTCGTTAGTTGATCCTCATGCACACCGGAGGTAAACCACAAACAGTTTCTTTGCGTATTTTCATGCGTTCCTTGAAAAAAACGATGGCGATGAAAATGATATTACGAATAGGGATGACCGGGACACAGAAGACCGAGTTCGACAAGATGAAGGTTAGCTCGTCAAAGGAAAGTAATAGTAAGTATCTTCCTTTTGAGGAAGACGAATGTGATGAAAAAGATTACGATGCCAACTGAAGGAGAGTGAAGCAAGCTTGTTCGACTCTTTGTTAAGGAAGAAAAATAATAATTTTGAATGATCCCTTGAACCTTGCATTCTTTCTATTTGAATATCGAAACTACTAAGCCCAACTCAATTTCATCACCTCCTCAAACCCCTCATACCTTGTATGAACCTTGTACGATGGTACCCTTTCTCTTCGACAGAGATACCATCAAATGACACAATATCTTGATCTTTCTGCATCTTTGCCCACTTTATTGCTTACAGGCGCAACGATGATAGGATTGATCAAGAATTATGTTGAAACACCAATCAATAATGTTCCGGATTTGATGGACGAAATGACAGAGCTCACAAGATTAACAATTGCGCTTAGTGCTATTGACCCTGAGATTGATAAGAAAGAAAGGAGACTAATATGGTCAGTCTTGTGGAATCACAAATGCTTGGCACTGTGTTTTCGGTCCGAACAAGCAATTCTATGTTCTCCAGCATAGAGGGAACACATCAGCTTGCTCCCGATTGATATGAGATTCGACTGGATATTTTTGGCATCAATCCGACGATCACAGTCCCTTCTCATGTTCCTAAAGAAATACGAAAATTTTTAAAAGATGTATTGCATGAATACGTCATCGTATTAAGTATGCATGACCAAAATATCGGCATGACGAATGTGATTGAGTATGAAATAATTATGGGGAACAATTCACCGATTAATTGCACTCCATATCGATATTCTCCTGCACAGCGGCTTGCCATCTTCAAAAGGATTAAAAAGTTTGAAGCTAATGGGTGGATTGAACCCGCAATCGGCCCTTGGTTATTTCCAGTGGTGATTGTGTCAAAGAAAATGAGAGGAATTCGAATTTGGATCGATTATCGAAAACTGAATGATATCAAAATTAAATATGTTTATCCCTTCCCTCGGATTGATGAATTGTTGAATGTTATTGGATGTGCACGCTTTTCCAGTAAGTTTGATGTTCGCCATGACCCCCATTAAATTTTCTTCAAAAAGGAAGATCGCCCGAAAATGACATTTATCCTTTTTTAAGGGACCTGACAATGGATCCGATGCTCGATGGGTATTTGCAATGCACCAATTATGTTTCAACGCGTGATGAACATAGTTTTTCAAAACTTTGTGCGAAAAACAAAGATGGTGCAGAGCATTATTAACTACTGCGTAATTGTATATAGGAACGATGTTCTAGTGTGTATTCAAACACCTACGAAGGACACATTGCAATACATCGAGTGGACGCTGTATGTGCTGAAGGATGCTGGTTTCAAGGTTGCTCTCGAGAAATGTCAGTTCTCCATGACAAAGATTTCATTCCTGAGCCACATGGTTACCGACAAGGGGTTGCCGCCAGAACCTCAAAAGGTGAAAGTTGTGCGGGACGGGCCGGTGCCCATTTCGCTTACGCAAGTTCACGTGTTTTTGGGACTAGGCCCGTACTATCGAAGGTTTATCAAGGGATTTGCAGCAATCACGAGACCCTTCACAAATTTACTGAAGAAAGATCAGTCGTTGATATGGCCTCCGCAATGCGACTAAGCGTTTCGATAACTAAAGGCGGCTATGATATCGACCCTTATTCTCATGAGGCCGCACCTATAAAACTTTTTTATCCTCATCACCGATTGGCGGTCTAAGGCGACGATCTTGCCCTGCACCTGCCTGCAAGAGGAACTACTCGGCCCCAACAAGGGAATGTTTTACTACTTTCTAGGGGATCAGCCACTTCCGAGCATACTTAAACGACCGAAAATTCACTCTGGTTACCGACCACGAGCCACTTCTGGCCCTGAAGGAGTCCCAACATTATTCGGGTATGATGGGACAATGGGAGACCACGTTGAAGAGCATGGAATTTGACATCCACCACCGAAAGCACAAACGACATGGGAATGATGACGGATTGACATGTCTGCATCGACCTGACAAAGTTTCAGCGAACGAGGAAGTGATCATGTAGAACCATCTGTAAACTAAAGAACGAGCCCGAGTACGGTGAGGTGGATTTTTTTAAGAAGGTTTGAACCTTCACTCATAAGCAATGGATGCTTTATCTTCTCTCTCTATACTCCTTCAAAAGTTTTCCACCCTTGTTCTTCTTAAATCTCCTCGATAAGTTCGTTTATTTCTGCACATGCATTACTCGAGTTTATAAAGTGATTTTTTATCACATAGAGTCAAGATTTGTTGACAGGGTAAACTGTGCCACATGTGTCAATAGTGTGCGTGGCACATGTCCCAGCATTACTCGGGTATGATGGGACAATGGGAGACCACGTTGCAGAGCATGGAATTTGGCATCTACCACCGAAAGCACAAACTACATGGGAATGATGACGGATTGACATGTCTGCATCGACCTGACAAAGTTTCAGTGAGCTAGGAAGTGATCATGTAGAACGATCCGAAACTAAAGAACGAGCCCGAGTACGGTGAGGTGGATTTTTTTCAGAAGGTTTGAACCTCCACCAATAAGCAATGGATGCTTTATCTTCTCTCTCCACCTGTTATACTCCTTCAAATTCCACCCTTGTTCTTCTTAGATCTCCTCGATAAGTTCGTTTATTTCTGCACATGCATTACTCAAGTTTATGAAGTGATTTTTTATCACAACGAGTCTGGATTTGTTGACTGGGTAAACTGTGCCACATGTGTCAATCGTGTGCGTGGCGCATGTATTCGACATCGAACAGTTAGCAAGGCATGAAGACGCCCACTGTGTCACATGGATAAGTTTCGGACGAAGGCTCGATTTGAAGCCGCTAAAACTGACGGACCCGAATATGACGAGAAATACCTACGTGCTGAAGTCAAAACCAACAAATTCTTGTTAACAAAATTAGTTGGCAAATCACTAGATCGTTACATAAAACATGACAGGCGTCGAGCAATGGAGAGATCTCGGGACTATCAATGGATCAACGACCATGTAAAGAAGCGTAAAACAGACGGATCGTGGTTATGGTTGACGGTTCCACATCCGCTTCAACAGTATGATTGGACCCGACCCACTTACGAGGAACAAGCCGCTCACTTTGCGATATGTGTCACATAAGTAACTATCAATTAAAATCGATGGTCCTATTCTAATATTCGAGAAGATGTTAGATACGTGGTCGGTATCTTTTTACTATGTTTCGCAGATCGAGCATTGATCCACGAGCCTAACACTATGGTATCGAGGGAAGTCGAACGCCCTTTCTATCGTGTCAGCATGAAAACGACAAATATTGATGTGCCACCAAGACCTAACCGTTGCGAATATTCGATTTTATTGGTCTTAATTGATCATTTTTTAAAGTATGTAGAGGTACATCCTTATAAGACACGCAATGCCTCATAAATAGTTACCTACGTTGACCGCTGCCTCAATAACTATCTAAATACAAAAGAGATGCTAACCGAGAATGGGTCTGAGTTCAAGGCCGAAGTAAAAAAATTGTTAACACGTAGAGGTGTCGCTCTCAGACACACCGCCCCGCATGTTTCTCAATCCAAATTACATGCGTCCTTGGCTCGAGATTGTATATTAAATCATCAGAATTCACCACGCCACCCCACATGAATCGATATGATTCTCCCCCTTTTAATTACTGATAAATAGTATCCCTTGCGTCACCAACCATTATATCTCAAAAGTTTCAAAGCCACTGGTAGAGACACGCGAGTGTCCCTTAAGGCTAAGGCTAAAAGGTACCCCGAATTAATGGGAAAGACAGTCCCTAGATTGACCCGTAAAAGGTAAAGGATGACAGAATTGACCCACGGTAGGCAGGTCCGCAGTTACGATACCCGAAACGAGAATGTTGATCCTCAAATTCAGTATAACTTATAGGACCTGGTACAACTACGTAAATGTGCACGCGACCGGAAGCTCGCACCAAAGTTTTTTGGTTGCTTTCACGTACTAGAGCTAGGCCCTAACGGGGTGAATACAACT
Source organism: Chara braunii (assembly GCA_003427395.1). Taxonomy (NCBI): domain Eukaryota; kingdom Viridiplantae; phylum Streptophyta; class Charophyceae; order Charales; family Characeae; genus Chara; species Chara braunii. Next base: position 1,478,936 of record BFEA01000079.1, read on the forward strand.
GCCATTTCGTCAAAATCGACATCTTTTATATTTTAAACGAAATCAAAACTGAGTTTTTTTGCCAAAAACTCGTCAAATTTTGTTGTTCTTGAGGGTCCAGCGTTCTACAAACGCTGGACCCCCTGGTTGTACATGGACCTAGCTTGACACCAGGAACCTCCAGGCAGTCCTGCCTCGAGGTGCCTGGTCTCAAGCTAGGTCTATGTACAGCCAGGGGGTAAAACGCTGGACCCTCAGGAACAACAAAATTTGACGAATTTTCGGCCAAAAAACTTAGTTTCAATTTCGTTCAAAAAATAAAAAATGTCCATTTTGACGAAATGGTCGTTATACTGTGCACGTCGCTTTTGAGACAGGCGCAAGTCATAGCTCCCTTCCTATCGTCAACCATATATCCTACCTTCGTCCTCCTCCTTCTTCTGACAACTCCGCTCCTTCTTCCTCGTCTTCATCTCTCTACCACAGTGATGAAGATCTTGCCTCCCCCTCCTCTCCTTCTTATTCCCTCTGCCTCAACCATCAACATGAGTTCCACACTTGAGTTGACCATCTCTGCTCGGCTTCTTCAACCTTGACCGTCTTTGCAGTTTCACCAAGTGTCTCATCTCAAGCTCAACCCCGATCTACTCGGATTAGCGCGATTGTTTAGCACGCAAGCAAGGTATGCAACAATGGAAGTGACAATTGCAAAACAACTATGGTATAACGGTGATCCCAGTGGAAGCTTGGGCCTTTTTGCGCCACTCTCGGGCAAGACTAAGTGACGTGACGACAATCGCAGTGTTCAGTGATGACCTTTGTAGTATCGTGGCTACTCGACGGATGAAGGTAACATAGAGGTTGTACGAGTGGGGACGCGAATAAATGACAGATTGGAGGCAGTGATTAGCTCAATCGGGTGAACAAGTGGTGGGAACAGAGTGCATCAATACTTTCTCTTTGCGATCCAATACTTCGGATCCTCTAGCACCGCTACTCCCTGTCCTTCGCCCCTCCCATCCTCTTGGTTGATGAACCACTTCTCTACTTTCTCTCTCCCCTCCGATCTTCCTACTGTCTGACCATCTTGGGCCGATCCTCTACTCTCTTTCAAAATCCGCCTAATAGCAATACCTCATTTTCGCTCCACTCGTTATAATCATGATTGAACTGGATTCGTGGCAACCAACTTTTGCATGTCGTTCGTGAAAGCTCTTTGGGCGCGCTACTATTAGAATCGAGAAGTGATCAATGCAAACGATCACTCTACTTCTGGTATAGGCGCGACTATTCAATGCCGCATGGAGATAGTACAACCATATGGAGTAGTATTGTATCATCTTCGGAACCTTTCCCGATGTGGAAGATTACGAGTCCCTACGTGACAATACTTTACGCACCATCCTCACTCTCTACGCGGAATACCTTGCTTCCCTTCCCCGACCCAACGATCGATTCCCTCGTGCTCACCGAATCGACCATTTCGTTGATCTCAATGACGAACCTAACGATCACTTTCCCCCGCTTCCGTCACAATGGCCATAACCACCGCCTTCCCCTTTTCTCATTGATTACGATTGGGCGGAGCATCAGTGAGCCACCAATTGCAATCAGGCCGATCCAGACCTTGAGGATACCATCCGGAAGACAACCAGACACTCAAAATCTCGATCCTTTCTGCGGGTGTGGAGGATTGACAACCAGGCATGATGAAAGCAGCCTCACAAGGATATTGCAATTAAAGTTGGCATCAACATGGGTCTTTCTATGTCAAACAATGTTGCTTCAACATGATGTCATGTGTTTACCTCTGCTTGTTGATATGCTAGGCTCTAACCATCTTCTTCTTCCTCTTCTTCCTCCTCTTTTTCTTCCTCTTATTTCCTCTATCTCCTTCTTGCGTGTGCAAACTAGTTTTTTTAGACTGCCATGCATGCAATCAGGAGATCGCGTAATTTTGGGAACCCTTCAACGTCACATATGTGACGTACCAATTTTCGCGCTTGAACGAGTTTCTGAAGCCCTGGGGTGTACTATTCTTTCTTTTCGATCTCGAGCAGGATTTGGGTACCTTCTTTTTGGTAGACAAGCGATGCATGGTATCAATGGTTGTTGAGGCCCTCCTACTTCAAAAATATTTCCGCTTTCTCATAATTTTTATAATTTTGATTTATTTTTTTTCGAAAATCCACGAACTTACGCAGAAATTACGCATGCCTTAGCGAACACACTAGGAACTTTGCACAGTTGGGAACTCTGGAATTTGCGGGCGCATTTCTTGTTGATGTGTCCTTCCTTGTATATGGGTGTTCCCAAATCCGCCTTGGAAAAGTCTGTGAATTTTCCGTAGGAATCTAAATAGGCGTAAAACTTGTGCGCGTCCAGTTCCTCATGCAGATATTGCTTTGAAATTTTAATTTTGAACTAGTTATAGGGCTGGGATGAACGAAGCGTAACTGTTTTTGGTGTCTTTTTGTTTTTGCGTCGGCGCCATGGATGCAAGCTTCCCCCGTCTCCTGCGGTACCTCAAACCATCTTCACTCATCTCTTCTTCCCACCTTCTTCCCTTGACCCGTAATTGTTTTCTATCCCCTTTTCCTTTGCATTTCTTTCTCCCTCGCCCCATTTGAATCTTGGTTCTGCTCTGCACCATTTTTCGCCTGCTCCCCCGTCATGCCTTCATCCCCGTATAAGAAGTCCCTACTGATTCCCCCCAGAGCCTTCAAGTGGTCAGACAACAGCGTGTAAAAAAAATTAATCCCCTCGGGCCCTCGCGCTATGACCTGATTGGCGGTGAAGGACGTGCACAAACCAACATGGCCCTCCCAAGGCGAATAATCATATTCCCCTACTCCCTCTCTTTGAACCTTTTTCCTTTCCTCTCTCCCGTCCTCTACTTCCTCCTTTGCAAGTACAAAATCTGCAAGCTCGCTCGAAAAACTCTCTCTCAATCCATCTGCCAGCTTCCAGGAAGTAGTGTCTAAATGAGGTGATGATTAGCGAGTCGGAAAGTCCTGATGAGCCGACTGTAGTTTTGCAAGGTTGTGTGTCAGGTGACCGCAACGGACTGCGGGATTTGGGCAAGCAAGTATGGAAGCTAGGTTGGTGGGGTGACGATCGTTGTGGTGTGGAGATCGGTACGTGGCGGTCGGGATCGCTAGTGCTCGAGTAAGAAAGCTGTGTGTATTAACGAGTGGTTGCATGGCCCGGGGTCATCACATGAGAGGAGAAGGTTTGCACTCTTTGTTGTTCGTCCTTTTTTTATTTTTGAAGCTAAGTGTGCGGTGAAGCGCCGGTTTCTTCAATTTTGCGAGTTTGCTACTTTGCTTCTCTCGTTGGTCCACTTCTTCGGTCAAACTACGACTCCATCAACGCTCTCTCTCTCTCTCTCTCTCTCTCTCTCTCTCTCTCTCTCTCTCTCTCTCTCTCTCTCTNCTCTCTCTCTCTCTCTCTCTCTCTCTCTCTGTGTGTGTGTGTGTGTGTGTGTGTGTGTGTGTGTGTGTGTGTGTGTGTGTGTGTGTGTGAATGATTGAATAACGTGACGTCTTCTTCATCGCTGTGTACACCCGAGTCCCCACCCTGCTCGTCTCTTTAAGTCCGATCGGGTCTCGCAAGAGTGAGCATCATCGAACTATAAGAACTAGAGTGGTCTAGTCATCCAGTCCCTTCTGCTCGCTTTTCTCCTTTTTGTGTGATGAATAACATGTGTTCATGGCAATAATAGATATGTGTGTATGAGTTTCTGCCCTCACTTACTTTTGAAGATCAGAGTTTCACAGGTGAACTTAACCAAACGTAAATCAGTTGGGAGACAAGAACTTCCGTATATGGTTGAACTGTTGTTTTGATGCATTTGATCTTTATGCATGGTTTATTCTTGTTTCCTTCCTTCCTTCAATGAATACTCGATAGTTGTCTTTTTTATTGGATGAAATTGTATGGACTCACGCCTCTAGTTAGCCTATGTCATGACCCAAGATTATGAGAACCTGGTGTTATTTTCTGTTTATGTAGGATTTCTTTGGATTTGTTTCTTTCCCTCAATGAAATGTTGATACTTGCATTTTCGGTCAAATGATGGATTGAGTAGACAAGCACTATCAACTCACGTATGCCTATACTGATCCGACAGTGTGCCGACTTCCCGTATCCCCACGACGCCCATTCCTGTATAACAAGGAAAGACCACGTGTATATGAGTGGGACATATGGAAGTAGATGGAAAAATCGGATGTTGATATTATTTACCTCTCGAAACGAGGTGCTCAGGATGCGTAGGCAATGGTTTTGTCATCGTTGATACTCATTTTCCGTCTTATTCCTTATTATTGCCTTTTAACGAGTTGATTGTCATCATGTGGACGACGGTGGCACCCAATTGGCCCAGCACTCTCTATAACGATTATCACCGCAGCGAGCGTTATCAGGAAAGAGGGTTCCACTACCGGATACTTGGCAAGGATGATCATAAGGAATAGCAACCCAGATGCGGCCTTCCACGTCGGATTCCAAACTCGGTAGTGAGCTACGACGAGACTCTAGAAAACCACGTGTTTTCCGTTCAAAATTTGAAAGGTTTAAACACGCGTTCAATTCCGCGGGAGTTCAAATCCGCGGTCTGGTGCCTAGTGCCCCTGCGCTGCCTGGGGACCGACTGTGGGGGGCTGTTGGGGGTGCAAGACGTGTGAGAGTGACAGTAAAAAAAAAAAAAAAAAAAAAACTTGTACGCCATCGAGGTGTATATACGAGGGCGTAGCCACGTTCTCGAACGACATTGCACATTCGCGCATGCCATTCGAGATGGCAAAGACATCACTCGAATGCGCGCTTGGAGAGAGAGAGAGAGAGAGAGAGAGAGAGAGAGAGAGAGAGAGAGAGAGAGAGAGGAGGCACGAACCTCAACCCCACACCCCAACCCTCAACCTCACACCCCCAACCCTCAACCCAACACCCCCAACCCTCAACCCCACACCCCAACCCTCAACCCCACACCCCCATCACTCAACCCCACACCACCAACACTCAACACCACACCCCCAATCCTTAACCCCACACCCCACACCCTCAAACCTCAACTCGACAACCCCAACTCTCAACCCCACACCCCCAACCCTCAAACCCACGGCCCCAACCCTCAACCCCACGGCTGCAACCCTCAATCTCACACCCCCAGCCCTCAACTCCACACCGCCAACCCTCACACCCCCGCAAAGCGCACGAACGGAGTGCGCCTCCCCAATGCCCCCATCCCGTGCGCCCCACTGACGAGCGAGCGTTCATTTTTTTCCCATGCTCCACCACGTGGCGCATTCAAACGCATTTGAATGCGCGCTTGAGAGAATTGAACGTGCGGGTTTGTACGTGAACGCACGTTCTTCACGTTCACCCGGCAACATAGACGAGACTTAATTCGAAAACGAGATCCCACGTGTGTATCCCCGCCTGCCCGTTCGATAAGACGTCGAGTAACCCGTATGGAAGTTGAGAGAGATTTTTTGGGTTGAACTGACCTTTGAAAGTTGCGTGCGGGCCTGTTCTGCAAGTAAGATTCCTGTTTTGTCGGGTTCTCCTCACTCAATTTCCTAAAAATCCTTGGCATATCGTATTTTTGTCGTTCTTTCAGGGCCTGTTCCGTATTTTTAATCACTCCGGCTGGAGGACAACATAGGGCGTGAGGTGGGATGTCACATCCTCGGTGGGGGGGGCAGCTAATGCAAAGACTGAGCATTTTGCCGGTAGCTGCACCTTCAGTCTACTTCCCTTACACCCCATCGAGTAGCAGTAGTGGCCATAACACCCCCACACACCACATACAACCCCGTGTTGGTCATGGTGCCTACAAAGATCGATCAGGGGTATCAAGCCAACTATCATTGTGACAGACCCACAGGGATGGTGGTCCGTCAGGATCAAGACGAACGGATGAGGATGAAGGGGATGAGAGGGAGCTGGAAGAGAAAACGCAAGTTTGACTCAGACTCAACACACACGTACTCCAAACTATGCGGATGAAGAATGAATCTACAAACATACTGCAGTTGGGGTATAGCCCCAACGGACTGACTGAATTGGACTGGAGTGGCCTGATATCGACAGTGGTACCAGGCAGGACTGAACTAGATTGAATGAATACACAGTCTGTGGGATCAGGCCACGACCTCGTCCCATAGGCCGAGCAATAAAATAGCCTGATGGCCCTAGCTCTAGGCCAAGGCAACAAGAGGAACGCTGCACGATCCTCTTACCTGTAATGGATCGCAAGAGCCAAAAACACGCTGCATGGACTTTGACATTATGTCTAGCCAAGCAAACCCCATGCAGAATCCATGCGATGCAGCCTAAGCTACGTAATGTCAGAGTAAAAACAAACGTATGATATGCATATCTAAGCTACGTAATGTTAGAGTAAAACCAAACGTATGACATTATGTCTAAAGTTCGAGATACAACCGCCTTACTCATGAAAGGAAAAGGTAGCAATATGTCACAAGATAATGTCGTGTCGCTGAACCACTAAGTGTGGGATGGTCTCATAGGGGTTGAATGCAGCGTAAGAATTGAAACTCCTAAGGGCAATTACACACAAAGATGGGATAGGTCATCGTACTCAGGGTGATGGAGTGGTAGCAAAAACAAAACCAATAACCCTAATACATAGACAATCAAGACGGGTAGTGCTCGACACTATGTACGGTCAACCATGAAAGGGGAGTCTGGAATAGGGTGGATATATGTCTAACTCATGGCATGCAATGACCGTTTCTAGGGTGATGAAGGTAGTGGGTGAAGGAAACATGCACACAACTCACCGACTAGGGAGGAAGCCAGATATGGGAGCAGGGAAACCAGGATAATGCTACGGTCCCAATGCCCATGAGATACCAAGGGAGAGCCCAACTCAGGGAGAACCAGCTACTTGAGAACCATAATGCGACACATAGGAAGGAATGCACAAGATAGGGTGGTGACGTGAAGTAATAACGTTCAAAATAGTTGTAGTCCATAAAGTATTAACGTCGTCGAAGTGGTCGATGACGTCGATGAAGTAAGACTCGAGTCGATGTCGACGCAGAGCCACAAAACGCTGACATCATGTGTTAGGCTGTTCTTTTCATAATCGTTCGTTGAAAACAGGGTTCCGCCTCAGAAGCAGTGGTATAAAGGTCTTAGGCTGAGAAGAATAACGAAGATCATCTCATCAAGTAAAAAACTGATCAGGGTCGACTTTGGTGTCGATCTGACGTTCTTGTACGATTGGATATAAGGTGTATTTATTTTATTTGTTTTGTCTTAAGAGAGATGTAAAGGGACTAGGATTGTTTATGGGTTCACGCTTGGTTGAGACTGTCCTAGTCGACCGGGCCCAGTGCCTGAGGCTGATATTACCAATAAGACGATTAAGGTCGGGGTCCTCATAGTCTACCCGGAGTGGCCAAACAGAACATGCTGAGAATCGGGCTCAGCTTCCCACATATGATGATGATGATGAAGATGAATTTCTGTGTAAACTGTGAGATAATCATACTAATGATGATTAATATAGAAAAAATATAAAAGACTATGCTATATCAACAATTCTAGTTTCCTAATCCCGGAACAACTCCTAGCCCTTTTTGTACTAGGACATTACATCTTAGAGACAATGCCATCCTAACCAATGTCAACCATAGTTGACCTGTTCTCGCCACCTAAACTATCCCTGGACCCATATGTTGTCAAGGCAACCCCCCCCGGTTCGCCACTGGATTGCCTTTCTCCCTCAGTAAATCCCCAGATCTCTCTACAAGGCCTCACACTCCTGCCATTTGCAGGTTACAAGGCAACGCCCCTCGTAGGGGGCAGTGAGAAGTACGGCCTACGCACCCGACTAGAGCGGCGAAGGAACGGCGCAACCGCAGTCGTCTCGGCGGCTCGCGGGGTTATTTTGCTTTGTCTCCAAGTTATCTCTTGTTCTTGCTGTTTTGCTTTGCTTTTACTCATGTGTGACATGGCCGGGAGGACTCTCACCTTTAGCGAAAAATACGAGAGTTGATGCGATCGACATCGTGAATCTGTCGAAGGTAGTAAGAAAACTTCACATGAAAGCTGATCGAACTAGTGACAGTATCGGAACCGACGGCTTGAAGGATGCAGCATGAGCCAAAAAAACGACGCCTGAACTTGTGAAGCGTATCCACTTTGAGTTGCAAGTGGTGTGCGCCGACGAACACATCTTCACCGATTTTGAATGAATGATCCATTTGCAATCGGTTCGCTCTTGCGGCCATGCAAGTCTGGGAGACGGCTAAACTCTAGTGTGCGCGCCTCATAATCGTCACCATATGTGCAATCCATCGTCACCATATGTGCAATCCAGACATTAAGCGCAAAACAACGACTGTAAGGGCGCAACCACGACGGGCGCAAAAAAACCATGGGTACACGAGGGTTGTAGCCGAGGTTGCAATAGAATGGCGACATCCCCATGGCTGGTGAAATGACATGGTTATACTCAATCTCCACGTGGGATAAGTGTAAATCTCACTGCCACCCATCGCCAATAAACTTTCGAAGGATGTTACCGAGAGTTTTGTTGGTTACCTCAGTCAAACCATTCGTCTAAGGGTGGTAAGACGATGAGAAACGCAACTGAAAATTGTACACCTCGTGTAGGCGTCGTCAGAATGTGTCGGTAAAGCATGAGTCACGGTCATAGATGATGCTTTGAGCCAAACTGTAATCTCTCATGACTCAGTCGAAAACGATGTCGACGACTTCACAAGTGTCAATGCAATAGCGGCAGGAGAAGAAACGTTTACGCTTCATGAAGCGATACTATCATGACCGCGCTTAGTGGGAGGGCACAGGGGACAAACAAAATTCATCGAGATGAATTTCCAATGACCCTTAGGTATAGGTAGAGGCAAGAGTAACCCATAAGGAAGATGATTCGCACTATTCACCTCCTGGCATGTAGGACACTCTTGAACATAGCTCCAGACGAGTTCCTTGTTCTCGAGGCAAATATACAGGCGACAAACATGGGCCAACGTCTTGTGGAAGCCCATATGGCTGGCAGCTGCTTGGTCGTGGAACTCGACTACGACTTGCACACGGAGCTGCCCAGTGGAGGGAACAAAAACATGTGGTTCTGGCTGACCAGATCTACCATGCTAGTACACGAGACTGTTCTCACCGAGGGAGTATGAAGGAACGGTCTTGTCACGCCGCAATGTCGCGATAATCTAGGCAGTGGTGGTACTGAGTGCGATACGTTGTCGGTGTGAATACCCTTACAAGGGTATCTGCCCTGCTTTTTGCAAGTGACTGAAAATAAGTTTGGTTCAAGGTCTGCGTACGCCGCGCGAATCGCGGCCGTGTTTCAATTACATTGACTAAGTGATTGACTAGAAAATAGGGAGTGTTTGAATGCGCATACATAAGGCACGTGTGATCTCTTTCCTTGTTGGTGATTGTAAAGCCGGCATGGTTGCCGGCCATGCTTTTATTTTTGATTAAACAAGGATTAAAATATTTTGTCTTTTAATTGGTATGCGTGACAACGATAAGTGTGAGGCGTGACCATCGTGGGGTTTTAGCTAGTAGGCCGAGAGAGTGACCGGTGAACCCGCGCGCGTAGCGATACCTGTATATATGGCTTACAACTAGTGCTAAACCCAGCCTTCGGGTCTAGCACAATTGGTTATGTTGTCGGACATTTATCCACGAGATCCAGGGATTGAGGCCAGTCGACAATGTTGCACGAGTTTTGAAGCAGTTTAAGGGAGTTGAGGGGATGAGGGTCCCGCAAGACTATACCCTTGGTTTCGCCGACAGTACCAACAGCGGACCCGACCGGTGGGACCAAGGAGGTGTCGGTGGTCCTCATTCCCCTCTCCGTCCGTCTATCTCCTTTCCCCTTCACTTTAGTGGTGTCTTCATTATTATTTTTATTTTTATTTTTCATGTTTTCCTTTCCCGCGTGTTTCGTTCCCCGTTTCTAAGGCACGATGCGTGTACAACATGGGGTCCGTGGTCGTGGTTTCCCTCACTTCCCATCTGGAGAGCGTGGATAACCTAAAGTGGAAGGGAATCGGAGAACATTCCGAGAAGGTCGCAAGAAACTAAAGCAAGGTATACAACAGTACCGAGGGGGGGGGGTTGTTCATTGTACTTGGGCGTCGGGGCTAAAGACTCCTTCGGGATAGCAGGGACTATTGGCCAGCGTTGTCCACGACCAACTTAGATCGGCCGCTGCGAAGTCCAATGCTACCGGGAGTGGCGCTGGCCGAAGATAACAGGCGTTGTGTTAAAAACAAGCGGGCAACGGAGCGATGGAAAGAGAAGAGAGAGGGAACCTGTAGGTAGTTCACGTGAGGGTACATTCCACGAAGGAGATGGTGAATAAGAAGCGGGGCGCAGTAGGGGAGGTCGAGCTTGCTCGTTTGTGAGCGGATTCGAGCTAGGGAAGAAGTGCTCCAAGGGTTTTGCCCCGGGCGAGTTCCATGGTAAAGTCAGATTGAGAAGAAAATTAGTATAAGAGGAGTAAGAGAAGGAAAACGGTGCCCGAGAGATGGCGAAAGTGAAGAAGAAGGGAAGTGAGGAGCTTGTATCTTGCCCAATCCTCAATTGAATCGGGTGGTAAAGGATGTTGTTCTGGGATTTCCGGACCGGGTGAATCCAATAGCGCATTCAGTTTTTGAGCCAGGTGGGCAAGATTTGTGTGGTGGGCAGTAGTAGTTGTGCGCAAGGGAGGTACGTTTGAAGACGTATCGATGTACCTAGCCGTACGTTAGAGGGAAGTTCATTTCCTTTTCGTACATTGGGTGAGCAGCGGCGGGAAGGGGGAAAGAGCGAATGAGGGAGAAGAGACTTACCTGCAAAGTGATGATGCCAAGTGAACCGAAAGTCGGATTATAGTACCAAATTTGCGCGCGTCGAGCCTATGGAAGTATTGGGTGATGTACCATTCCATATTATACGGAAAGATTCAGTTTATCTGAATAAGAAAAATAAATTTGTGATCCTGCTTATCACGTCCGCTGTTGGTGTCCTGTAAGTGTTCATTACGATCGCGATATCGCTTGCTGTAGTGCTCGCCTTTTACTCCTCGGCTTAGTAGCCTGCATCCCGATGTTGTCGATCTTGGCGGTTGACTCGGTGATCATTGTTCTTGATAACAACCGTAACTGATCTCGATCGTGGTGTTCGAAATCGGCGTATCACTCAATTTGGTAGCAGTCGTGACCCTCCTCGCGGATACGATCCTTGTCACGCTGCTTACCAACCTCATATTCTGAGTTGCCACAGTATTACAAGGGGGATCGACTTGACTCCAACTGAGGTTGGAACCAAGCCCGCGAGAGGGAGGCAACAAGCAAATGCGGGCACCATACCTCAGTAACAGAAAGGAGGGACGCGTGTGGGGTATTGATGATGGACTGCATGGTTAGCATTTGCATGAGCTTCGGTTCTTGCTGCTGACAATAACAGGTGACATCGCTTGTCGGAGAGTAGATAGGGTGGATGTGTGACTATAGTCCGGGGATGAATGTCGAAAAAGGAATGACGTCGAAGTGGGATCAGAATTTGAGTAAAGGGGATGATCGTGGCATGCAACCTTTGCTAATTGGCTACTGATGCTGCTAAACCCCTTCGCCGCTCCTACTAGCTATGCCTTTTCCTTGAGGTGGACTGGGAACTCTTATGACTTGAGAAACAGCGATAGCGGACTACTATTGTTGTATTGCTTGGTCGTATCTCTGAGTTGCGGTTGTATGGTGACGCTAGTTTCCTTGCTATAGCTGTTGTTGTCCGCTGTTGTGGTACAGAGTTGTCGATACTGTTGTTACAATCTTCAAACAACAAACTGTTGTCTCCCGCTGCGCAACTTGACGACACTTTTATTGAGCATTTACCACACACTAGTTGTGCTTGTGCTGAATAGCACTGCGCTGATGCTTGGCCTAGGTCGCGCAATGTCGAAGCCTTCCGTTGTCTGTCACTTAGCTTTGCCATGCAGTGTTGTGACGTGGTACGTCGTTGTTAGTACATTACTACAACGTTTTGAGGCTGCATAGTGAGCCCTTGGTCGGAGGTTGAAGCGGTGAGACTTCGGGGGTTTAGGTTATGTAACGGGGTTCATTGCAGCGACCTAGAGGTCTATCAGAGGCAGTTGCTCTGCGTTCCGACTTCGGTTTGGTCATCCTGTTGTAGCTTTGGCCGCCATTGCGGGGCCCTCAGGCGCATCAAGGAATCAAGCCCTCTCACGATAGTCTGTGTTCACCTTTCTTAGATCTGAGCGGCTAAACCTTTCTCCTTTTGCCCTTCTTATTTTAAGTCTAGTATGTTGGTTCTGAGAGGAAGGCGCCAGGCGACATTGAAACCCGTAATCCGTGCTAAATCCTCTGTAGGAGGATTGCCACACCAGTTGTGGGAGCTTTGCTAGAACCTTGGCGAGGTTTGGGAGGCATGGAATTGAGTAGTAATTTTCATCTCCTTCTATAAACCCAGTAAAACCCCTTACCTATACATCTGGTTACAGTTTGCCTGAGTATACTACATGCATCCCTACTGAATTTATGTTTGACTTTGTGGACTTAAATCAAAGTTAAGAATGCATGCACAATCTCAGTTCCATGTAGTGGACAATCCCAACCTCCAAAACCTCACCTACGTATCTGTTACATAGGGTTGGTCCCATACGTTGCGAGTACAATCGTGCAACATGATATTGTGTTAATCGCCAGGTAGAGTGAAACATGGCAGGAGGCTACTGGAAAAATATTGGGTGTACGTCAACCATGTGGCATCAGCAACAAAGGCACTTGCATAATTTGCATTGCATTGATGGTGGTTTAAACTTTGCATTACATCCTCACAAATGGCAAGAAATTTGTGGTTACAGTCAGCGTTTGAGATACGTTGTCCCTGAATTTATCTACCGTCCATTATTCAAGTTGCTTCTTTTTCGTGAGGAAGTGAGTCTTCTGTTCAGAGTCCTCAAGTGGTGAGGAGTCAAAGAGCACTATATCTTGAGAGCCGATATTCTTCCTGCAGAGTCTGATGGGAACAGTGTGGTGCATGCAAACTCCTCTGAGAGGATGAAGCACAGGGTCACGACGAAAGTCAACCCATTCGGAGTCTGTCACAAACGTTCGCAATGTGTCCCCTCGATCGGTGGTAGGGTTGATCGAGGCTGGGATTCATCGTTATCCCCGACGTTGCCCAATTATAACCGACCTGGAAAACCTCGCCATGTGGCAGGGAAAAAGGGGGAGGGGGGGGCGTGCTGGTCGAAGGGTGGTTTTGGGCTGCGGGGGATGGCCCGCACACCACGTCATGATTATAATAAAAGAAGTTCTTTTTTTTTTTTGGCGGGGGGGGGGGGGG
>BFEA01000079.1:1503062-1515872 GCA_003427395.1 Chara braunii
TGTCTGAATCCCAAATGTCAAGTCTGGATCCAATGTCGTCAAGTCTCAAGTCACAACTCTGTCGCTCTATGTCGTAGTCTGAGAAGTCAGGTGGCGAGAGGGTGAGAAGAGAAGGTGGACTTAGAAGAGGAAGAAGAAGAACTCTCTTTCTCTCTGTGTCCAGTACCAACCTGTGAAGTTGGCGTCTTGATGCAGGTACCACGAAGATGGAGCTGGAGCGATGGCGCCACAGGTAAGTACCACTGGCATCCGCCAGTCTCTCTCTCCCAYTCTACGATCTACCACCTACCAGCGCCCAGCGCTGAAGACTACAGCTACAGCTATGGCGCCCAGCGCCGAAGACTACAGCTAGCGCTAATACCACCTAGCGCTGAAGACTACTGCAGCGCTCCTCCTGAGTGCTGCGGCCCAAATCCTGAAGACTACCTCGTGCCTACTGAACTACCTACCCGTGAAGTGCATGGGAACTTCCTATGTACTACCGGGTGTGCCTCCTGAGCCCGCCGAAGGGAGGCAGGGGCTGCAGCTGCAGCTCCTGCTCAAACTCGTGAGGAACAGGCTATTTCTGGCCTGTTCTGCATCCCTGTTTACGTGCCTGAGTCTTAGGGGCAGGTCGAAACAATGAGGGCCTGAAAATGGCCCTCCGTTTCAGGCCGAAAACTCTGGGTCTGAAAAGACCCAGAAATAGGCTGAAACGGGGTAGGGCCTGCAGGCCCTCGTTTTTCAGCTTTCAGGCTGAAATGAACGGGGCCTGTAAGCCCTAAGTTTTAGGCTTTTAGGCTGAATGTCCGGGACAGGCCCTGCAGGACCCGTGTGGCTACGCAGTATGCCACAGTCTGTGTACATTTGCTGACATCAGGCCGATATTTATTTTGCTTCGCTAATTTTAAATAGGTCAGAGGTTGCACTGTGGTAGGACTTGTGCTGTAGTGCAGAAAGTCCGCTGTTTCTAGTTGACGAGCGGAGAGAGCGGTGCAAGTTAGGAGTCAGTAGACAGCTGGAGGATCACCCATAGGACGGCCCATGGTCTTCTCATCGTTTTGCAGCAGTTCGGAGAATAGCACAGGCGCCGCAGGGTACAACACACTGTTCCCCTAGTTGACGAGCGGAGAGAGCAGTCAAAGTGAGGAGTTCGTTGACAGCCAGAGGAGCACCTGAAGGAGAGCCAATGGACGGGAGTAGGCTTAGGAGATAGTCTGACGGCAAGAGTCCGTGGGCCAGGGTACAACACACTGTTCGGAGAGTAGCACAGGCGCTGCAGGCCATGGCCACCCAGGCTTCAGGTCAGAGCACGCAAAATGGTGTCGGGCAGATTGTAGACGGTACAGTGGGGACAAGTGCTCGTCAAACAACTGGCGTGCAATCACGCTCGTCAGTCCTACCGTCTTCACCCGAATAGAACGCCTGGTCACTATAGCTGTATTTGGTGCAACTTTCAATCTAAATACAGTGATAATGACCAGGCATTCTATTCGAGTGAAGACAGTAGTACCTGCCTTTGACATAAAAGTACAACAGGTTGAGGTCATCCACTTAATCGAGAAACTCGGCTCCAGGATGCTGAGGACAGGGTGAGGACTCTGAGGAGAGCAAGAGAGAGACAAGCCATATCGGGAACTATGCAGCAAGCCAGAGCGGAGCAAAGCAGATGCAGGGGTCAAAGCTGCAACCTGCTCTAATCTTGTTTAGAAAGGACATGTTGGTTTTCCATGAGACAGTCGTGTTTGGAGAGGGCAAGATAAACTCCGTTCTGGCAGCCCAAGACCACATACTAGCTGCATTGGGACAACAGGGAAGGCCATTGCCTTCCAATATCACACAACCTGTGCTCGGCCACTAGGGCCGCCACCAATGACGTTGCCGCCCCCCATGAGGCCGCTCTGTCCTACGTATGGTTTGAAGCCGGCCGGCGGTTTTGCAGCAGGTCCATCGCAGACCCAGGTGCAAACTTCTCTATCCATTGCGCCTGCAGCTGTAATGCAGGCACAGACATCTTCATCTGCAATGCCTGCAGACGGGGGACAACCCCAGTTTGTCCATAGGGCATCCATAGCTCAGCCAGAGACGTTTTCAAGGGAAAAAAAGAATAACACCTTTACTACGTGGCTGAGGACTGGACTTCTCTTCATTAGGACGAAAGACTCCCTTAAAGAAGGTAGCGCTGCATCCTTCCAGAACCGCTTCGCAGCTGGGTGGTTTACATGGCGTGATCCAGTCAGCGGGACATGATGTAGGGATATGGCTGCATGCGCGGCCACTATCAGTTGATGGACCTGGTGGAGGCCAGGTCGCATGACAGCCAGCAGACGCAGCGAGCTTCAGACAAGCTAAAGGACTTGAACAAAATGTACCGCTGTATCAAAGGGGTCACCAACTAGGTAGAGGAACTGATTATGGTCCCTCGTGTCCCTTATGTCCCTTATGCACGTAGCCACATACCTTCGATGTTTGCCAGAGAGCATCTAGGGGTTTCTGGTCAACAAGGCCACATCCACCAAGAAGGACATCACCACGAGTTTCAGCAAGATGGCACTAACTTCTTAACCTGAAAAAAAAAAATGTACATACGAATATAACGAATGAAATCAGGTTTTCAGAAGTCACTTGTTTTTCCCTGAATAGAACGTACGTTCGAATATAACGTGTGTGCGTTGTCTTTGAATACAACGTACGCATGTTGCATTCAAATTTTTGAAAGTTCGATTTTTCAAAACTAATCAGAAAAATCCAAAATGAAGAATGTTGTACAACAATGCAATACAAACAACTTTTGCCTAGGGGCCCTGTCGAAATTCACAACCAAATTCGAGATAAAAAGTAAAAACGAGGATAAAAATATTTCTTTTTACGGCGGTTTACTGATTTTTTCCCGAATTTCGATTTTTTTGAAACATCCGAAAAACTCCCAAAAACAATTGTTGCACAGAGTTGCAATGCAAACAACTTTTGCCTGAGAGTCTTGGCAAAATTCCGAACCAAGTTCGAGGGAAAAAAATAAAAACAACGCCCATACTACAAGCTTCTGAAAAGTTTAACCCTAAAACTCACTGTATAACATATGTACGTTGTACTCAAATACAACGTACAACGTACCCCCTACGTTGTATTCCAATACAAAGTACATTTTTTCGGGTCAAGAAGGTAGACATAGAGGCTAAGCTAACCAGTGCTAGTCAGATGACCGTTAGTGGGCAGAAGAAGAGGTCCCAGGACTTGAGGAAGAAAGGAGAAGCCCTCCTCTATGTAGATGTTGATGAAAATAAGGAGGACCTCATAGAAAGTTCAAAGATTAGTAGCAGCCCCGATGCCTCAGAGGGAGAGATTCTGGCTGTAGCAAAGGTTGGTGGGACTGGTTCTTCAAGAGGAGGTCAGTCCAAGGGTCGAGGATCACACACTAAGGTCCCAGGTTGGGTCCGAGAGGGTCTCGAGGAACGTGTGTCGGGACAGTTTTCATAATGGTGCCTGCATGAAGTGTGGCCAACGTGGTCACAGGGTCAAGGAAGTCCCACTAAGGTCCCAACTTGGGTCCGTGATGGTCTTAAGGAAAACGTGTGCAAAGACAAGTTCCATGAGGTGTGGTCAATATGGTCATATTCGATCTAGGAGGCCAGTCCAAGGGTCAAGGATCTCGCACCAAGGTCCCAGGTTGGGTCCAAAATGGTTGTGAGGAAGATGTGTGGAGGGAAAAATTGCATACGGGTGCCTGCATAAAGTGTGGCCAATATAGTCACATTTGATCTAGATGCACTAATAATGACGTCCTCCAAAAGGTGCCGCCTCAGGTCGTACAACAGGTACAAGCAGCTAAGGGAAACAAGCCCGACCTGTAGAAACACAACACACACACACACACACACACATGTTATGAACATGATTGTCCGTTGAAATTTTGTCAACGCTCACTCACAGGAACTCCCGTACACGCCCATACATGCACAAAAGGAAGGGGAGAGGTAGTGGAGTGTCACACCGCCCAACAGAAGAAACGCAGCGGAAGACTCAGAAGGGCGAAGTGACAGAATACACAACACAGTGGATTCTCTCCACTGAAGTCCCAACAATCATTCATAGAAGACAACCGAGATCACAGCCAGAAATCATTGAAGAGATGACAACTCAAACACAATATTAAAACTGTTTATTAAACTCAGAGCATTGTTCAACTGAATGACCTCAGAACCTTGTTGCGCTACCCTCAGAAGGGTAGAGCCTCAACCCCACACACTCTGAACAGCTAAAAATAGCACCAGAACCCCAGATAACACCCAGCGCCACCTTGACATCCAACTCAGTGGCCTGCGCCAGTATGAAACAGGCTCCCAGAGCTAATCGCCACTCAGATGATGAAGAAGAAGCCCAGCGCCAACAGTCTCTGATGAAGATGAAGTCCAAACGATGATAAGCTTTAAGAAGATGTAGCTATGGTTGCATCGCCCCTGGGACCCTACTCTTGAGGAGGGTCAGCAATGCACCACGTGCTCCAGCGCATCACACCTCCAATATCCCAGACCGCTTTGACTCCCAGAGAGTCGGAGCAGACAGCGTGACCCGAGTCTGGTCAACGCTCTGAAGGTCTGGTTATGTCCGCTGTCTCCCACGCATGAATCAGTCACCAGGGCCTGATGTTGCGTGCACAGCAACTCCCACCACGAAGTGTCAACTGCCAAAAGCCCTGGACCGATGATCTCAACCTATCTATACCCTACCCTAGCCTAATCTCAACCTAGATCGGACTGACTAACCGACCGGTACCGTCTCTGTTTCGGCCCCTTGGGCCTCTCCCTACCCGGCTATAGGCTATAGGACCGTCTATTAGCATAGGCCCTTAGGGCCTGTCTGTCCTAGGGGTAGCCCAGATCTGCTATTCGCAGCTAGGGTAGCTGTACGAAATTCGAGTTAGTACTGGACCTATATTTTTCCATATTTACAAATATGTCCCTCACAAATTTTCCTTATCGGTAGGTCTCTCGGTTAGCCCTCAGCCAAACAAAATTACGAATTTGTCCCTATCTACGGTACAGCCTCGTCAGAGAGAGGCTACAGGCAACCTGGAACCAGCAGTCATTCCAGACCTACCCTCCCCCGAAGCGAGGACCTCCGAGCTAGGGGCGTAGGCGTGCAGAGCATCGAAGGGGTTCCCCCTTCTGCACGGCTTCGTATTTAAGGACGACGGACTTTACTGTTTTCATAAGTTCCTTGCGAGTAAACCAGCGGTCCTCGGCTGGTAAGAAAACTTCACAAGGTATTCCTTGTCCGGGTCTGTTCCACTTTCATCCTCAATCGATTCTACCTCATATCCCTTCCCAAGAATAGGGGGACCGAACTGAGGAGGCCTGTCTGGAAATGCATCAGTTGGGGTAAATGGTAACAACTTAGATGCATGGAAGACAGGGTAGGTTTGTAGATGCACGGGGACATCCACTGTATAGAATGGTCTGAAGGATCAGCTTCCACTGTATCTAAAACCTGTCATGGGCCCACGTAACGCGGCAACAACTTGGGCAAAATATCCTCCTCCCAAGATAACTTGGAACTGAGAACCTAGACCCAGTCACAAGTGCGAATCGGGGATGGGCAACAATGCTTGTTAGCCTGCTGAATCATAGTCTTTGGGGCTTTAAGCAAGTTAACTTTGGCTCGTTCGATATCCCTCTCGTACTGTCTGGTGAATGCTGCAGTCCCAAACATCAGCCTGGGGGTAGCCTTGTCGATGATATCATCGAGAGGCTGTCGTGGTTCACAACCCCAGTGCAACCGATAGGGGGTGAAGCCTGTGGAAAAGTGTACCGACGTATTGTACACTAGTTGTGCCCGTCCTAGATGGAGATCTCAATCTTGCTGATCAGGGTTCATCACAAGACGCAGCAACTGGAAAAAGATCTGGTTCACCACTTCAGCCTGCCCATTGGCTTCAGGATGATGACCAAATGTCATGTCCAGTCTGTAATGAAGGTAGTCCTTACAATAGGACTGCCACTCATTGCTGCAGAAACACGGATCTCTATCACTGATAATAGAGGTGGGTGGCCCATCGTGTGTGACCCACCTGTCAGCAAAGGCCACCTGTATGACGGGACTCTGACTTTCTTTGGCAGCGGGATTAACTCTGCATATTTAGAAAACCGGTCCACACATACCATTACCTGACGCATACCACGCGGAGTAGTCCTCCCTAGATCAGTGAAATCAATAGACACTAACTGTGCAGGTGCACCAGGAATAGGGAGTGGCTGCAGTAGGCCAAGGGGAGGTCGACGAACTACCTTGTTCCTTTGGCACTAACGATTTTAGGGTCCCGAAATGGCCGCAAGCATCATGACACTCCGACATCATGAGTGTTCCCAACTGGCGGTCCTGAGGGATGCACAGACGCTCCTCTCCTCTGTTGCACGTATACAACAAAGCTGAAACCAGAGTGTATCCTGGTTCAGATGCAGAGTCAGTCTGCGGATTCCTAACAATAGAGCCGAAGATCGAGTTTTGTGGCAGTAACTGGGCAATGGTCTGACGGATGCTCCACTCAAAGGTGTGAGTAGAGCAAATCGGATAGAGAGCGTCAGGCCTACGAGAAAGGGCGTCTGCTACGCGATTGTAGAATCCCTTCTTGTGTTTTAGTTCAAAGTCAAAGAGATCAATGAACTGGATATAATGAGCAAGTTTTTCGTTCAGTTCCCCTTGGGTCTTCATCCACTGCAAGGTGGAATGATATGAATAGATCATGAAGTGTCTGGCCATGAGGAAATGTTTCCAATGCTTGAGCGCTGACACTAGAGCATATAGCTCTTTCTCGTATGTAGAATCCTGCTACTTCTTAACCTTGATCTTCTTACGCATGTACTCAACTGGTTGCAGACCATTCCCACTGTCCAACTCAAGTACCACCCCAACCCCATATTGGTTGGCATCAGTAGTTAGTACGAAGGGCAAGATAGGGTCAGATAACTTCAGAACAGGTGCACGCATGAAGCCCTCCTTGAGGCGTGTAAAAGCCTGCGGACAGTCTGTTGTCCAAAGAAAGGGGGTGTCCTTCTTTGTAAGGTTAGTCAGGGGTGCAGCAATAGCAGAAAAGTTTTTGACGAACTTTCTGTAGTATGAGGCAAGACCCAAGAATGGTCGGACATCACGCACTAATGGAGGTTGTGGTCAGTCCTGAATTGCAGCAACTTTAATTGCTTCAGGAGTCAGCTCTTCCCCTCCCAGATAAGTCATAGAAGTCACTCCAAAGGAGGACTTTTCCTTGTTGATCTGATCCTGGACCTCATGTAGTGCCTGGAGAACCAGAGTCAGATGTTGCGCATGCTCCTCGACAGATCGACTGAATACGAAAATATCATCCACGTATACAACTACAAATTTGTTCAAGTAACGCCTGAGTATGCGATGCATCTCTGTCCGGAATGTGCCAAGGACATTCCAGAGACCGCAAGGCATGACCAGATAAGTATCGTATCTGGAGGCAGTGGTGTGGACATCGCCTTCAGCCATCTCAATCTAGTGGTTGTCAAATTTGAGTTCGATCTTGTTGAAAATCGTGCAACCGTACACCATGTCCAATATATCATCAATCCTGGAAAGGGCCTCTGTCGACTTCCTAGTGATTTTTTTTAAACCCCGACAGTCTACGCACATTCTGAACTCTCCATTTCCCTATGGAACAAAGAGAACTAGAGCCCCAAATTCACAAGTGCTCGATTTGATCTAGCCCTTGTTGGTCAGGGTTTCAAGCTGTCTCCTCAGCTCCTCGAGTTCAGCAGGTGACATCCTGTACATACGACCCTTGGGAGGAACCGAATCGGCAGGAGCTTAATCTTGTGTTGGGTCTGCCTATTGACAAGTCCAGTCGGCTCCTGCATCAGGCTTGGGTACCGGTCCAAAACCTGCTGAATCGATGGGGGACAACGAGCAACATCCACACCAGTCTGTTTCACATATGCGACAAACAGACGCGTGTCGGCCGTCTGGCGGGAGAGCTGAAAAACTCATGTGCCCTCAGGCAATAGCAACTGTTGACTAGATGGTACTCATCAGCCAATATACATGGTTGATGTTCCCCTCTGCAGTCAGGAAGTTCAACCCTAGGGATCTGCCAATCGATCCTACGGTTAGTGGCCTCAAGCCACTCCATAGAGAAGACAAGATCAAAAGGCACATTAGGAAAAAGTTTAGACGTTGTCTGACCTTCTTCTGTCTCTCAAAGCTCACAGGTAGGCCCTTGACAACAGTAGTAATCCGGACTGTGGAAGAGTCCCCAATGCAACTTCTAATGGCTCCCGCAACTTCACCAATCTCTCATCCAAATGCAGCTCGCTGACAACCTTGGGAGAGATGAAGTTACGTGTACCCCCACAGTCTAACAGACCTTTGAGCCTGGCTCCCAGGATGAAGGGTCGCAACAAGATGAGGTCTAACTTATGCTTTTTCTTCTCGTGCAAGGACAAGAAAAAATCCGCAAAAATCCGATAGTCATCTTCCTGCCACGTCTCATCCAGATCAGGGTCCATGGAAGTAGAGGATCCTGACGCAGCAACTCCAACAGCGTCAATAAGGGTAGATACAGACTCAGACTCGTCAGAATCCGAATCAGCATAAGGGGAGAGAGATGATAACTCCACTTCCCTCTGGTAGTTTAGTTTTTTTAACTAGATCCAGGCTTGCAAGGCATATGGGGGCAGTCTTTCAAAAAATGGTGCCCCTCGCAGCGAAAACAAACCTCACGGTCCTTCCTCCTTTGTCACTGCCCCTCCTCGATCCTCAGTGCTATCCAAGGAAGGGTAGAAGGATCCATGGGGTTAACTGGCCAATGAACGTCTTGTGGCAAATTGGCTCTTTGGGCCTTAGGGGAAGTGGCACATCCTTTCCCTTTCCCCTTCTAACTGGCTCAGTTCTTGTTGTTGTTGCTACCAAGCTTCCCCTTGAATATTGCAGCAAGATTCTCAGCCAAGGCAAGAACGGTTAGCTCCGCTGTTGATGCTGCTGCAGTCTCAGCTGGAGGACTGCCACGCTGAGATGCATCAGAGCCAGACCCTGCATCAGCTGCCAATAGAGCACCCTTCCTCCTACGTTGTCCCTTGGAGGAGGGTCTCCTTCCTTCCTTCAGAAGGATCCTGAACCTTGAGCCGATACTCCAGGTCCAGAGCCACTTTCCTAAAGGACCTCTAGTCCTTGTGGCCTTAAGAGTATAGAGCAATAGAGTAATATGAAGGCGTTGCACGAAGAAAGTGAGTGTCCTGGTCAGACTCGCTAGTCTCCAGACCGGGTGTAGCTGTAGAGCTTAGATAGAGAGCGCTCAAACCTACGTGAGCCCAGAAGCAATATCTTATCTGCTGCTTTACGTGTCTGCTCTTTGTCTGCGAACCGGTCTCGCAAGGCCTGCAGCAACCCTTCCACTTTCAGCTGTTGTGCCCATTTGTCAATGGGCAGATTCTGTTCGTTTCAGAGGATGTGCTCCATTTTAGTGCAGACCTCTCCAAACGCCCTAGAATTGTTCCTACCTTCGTTGCTTCTGGACAAATGAAGCTACCCAGGTATGTCTGCATCGCAGTAACCCAATTCGAAACGTCCACTTGGGGGTCTTCCCCATAAAACATAGGAGGTGGCGTCAACTTGGGCTACCAGAAGGAACAGAGGTAGCGGACACATGAGAACCAGCAGGTGAAACAGAACGACTGTGGGATGGTGATCCAAGCCTTTTGTCAGGCAGGAGAGGTTGGGGAGAAGGGACAGGAAGCTGCAGATGTTGCAAAATCTTGTTGACACTGGCTGTTAGAGAATCAAGACCTGCTACCAACTTGTCGACCTTGCAGTCGATGGCAGACACCTGATTCTCGACAACGAGAATCCGTTGATCCCAGTTAGAAAAGGACCTGTTGATAGAGTCTACCAACAAGACTAGCTCAGCAGTGTCCTTGCTATGCTGATTGGAAGAACCGCTAGTAACAGTTTTTTCTACATCTCTACACAACTGTCTCCTCCTTTCCTTTTTTTTACCAGCCTCCTCGACTTCCTCGATCTCCTGCTTCATCCGATGGACCTAGGCCTCTGCCTTTCTACGGGTTTCCTCCGCATCAAGCAGGGTCTGTTCCAAGGGGAAGAGAGGAATCGGAGGAAGGTTAGCAGAAGATCACCCTTCCTCAACCTTCTTCTCAGAGTTAACCATAGTTAATTACACCCACACAGTCAAATAAATAGAGACACAAAAGCAAGGTCAGCAGAGATTAATACTGCAACATACACATACGGATGTAATCACTGCCACCTGATGAAAAGAGATGTAGTGTAAAGGGCAAAAGAGCGCTCAGCCTCTGTAGGCCTCTGAGGGCTATTCTGGGTCAGTTTATGGCGACCCCAGACAACACCAGATTACGATTTTTCATTCACAGCACAGAACCCTCATCAAGGTGCAATAACCCCAAAATCGTTGTCAGGTAGTCAAACAGGATGCAACATAGGATTGTAAGTAGAAGGGCCAGAATAGCACAAACAGTAAGTAGCGACTAATGCAATCCAACAGCCAACCAAAACGCAGCGAATTGTTGATAAAACTATTTTTAGACTCCTACTGACACTGGCACTGAAGGACCCTATAAGCCCCACTATAGGTGAGGCAAAGTTCAAATATCATGTAACCGACTCAAAACATTAAATCTAGCAGATCGCTTTCAAACACTCACTCATTATTGAATTGCGATTTTAGGGTGACTGACAAATGAAAATTATGATGGACAGAACCTACGATATGACAAACCCTAGCTTCCCCAGGTGTTGGCTATGGCAGCATGCAATTCGGAATTTCATTATCACTGACAGATAGACCCTGAACTATCCAATTCACAGTGTATTGAATCGCAATACTGTAAAGCAGTTAGAAATGCAGTCTGAGACAGAAAGGGGGTCAGACAGAGTCAGTAGAAATCAAAGTAGATAGGTAGGAAAAATAGCTATGGCTATCATGCAGTGTGATTTCCCACTTTCCACTGACTACAAACACACAATTTCGATTTCCCCAGTCTAATGACAACTATCACAATCGCTACAGAGACTTGAGTAGGGAACACACTTACTTCAGGGCAAAAAACTTGCAGAAGAAGCTGAACTGGCTATAACTGTTATCTCGCCAGTTTCTTCAACTTATTGTTCCTGGTGCTCCCACGTTCAAAATCTCCTGAAACTTGGCGGTATTGAAGTTTTTGCAATGGCGAATAACCCCCACTAGTCAGATTCACTGAATCTGGCTCATACTATGAAACTCGACATACCCCCTAGTATCTCGCCACTAGCAGAGTCAATGCTTGGGCTAAAAATAACCCCTCAGTGCTTTCCAAGCCATTGAGCACTGTATCGCCACCAATCTCTATGTCGTACCGGCCTCCACACACTCCTCACCAACACCCTACTGAGCGCAATATTGAAGATAAGATTCCTCCGCGAAATCCAATGTCAGCTCCCGAATAGTGATGGCTGCCTCAGTCCATCTCGCCACTGTCTGGGTCCAATCTGCTACGATACCAATTGTTATGAACATGATTGTCCATTGACATTTTGTCAACGCTCACTCACAGGAACTCCCGTACACGCCCATACATGCACAGAAGGAAGGGGAAAGGTAGTGGAATGTCACACCGCCCAACAGAAGAACCGCAACGAAAGACAAAAAAGGGCGAAGTGACAAAATACACAACACAGTGGATTCTCTCCACTGAAGTCCCAACAATCATTCATAGAAGACAACGGAGAGATCACTGCCAGAAATCATTGAAGAGATGACAACTCAAACACAATCTTACTGTTTATTAAACTCGGAGCATCATTCAACCGAATGACCGCAAAACCCTATTGCGCTACCCTTTTGAGGGTAGTGAGACTAAAAGTAGCACCAGAACCCCAGGTAACACCCAGCGCCACCCTGACATCCAACTCAGTGGCCTGCACCAGTATAAAACAGGCTCCCAGAGCGAATCGCCACTCAGATGATGAAGAAGAAGCCCAGCGCCAACAGTCTCTGATGAAGATAAGTCCAGACGATGATAATCTCTAAGAAGATGCAGCTATGGCTGCATCGCCCCTGGGACCCTACTCCTGAGGAGGGTCAGCAGTGCACCACGTGCTCCAACGCATCATACCTCCAATAGCCCAAACCGCTTTCTATGATCAGACAGCGTGACCCCAGCCTGGTCAGCGCTCTGAAGGTCTGGCTATGTCCGCTGTCTCCAACGCATGAATCAGTCACCACGACTTGATGCTGCGTGCGCAGCAACTCCCACCATGAAGTGTCAACTGCCAAACGCCCTAGCCCGATGCTCTCAAATCTATACTCTACCCTAACCTAGACTCGACCTGGAACGGACTGACTGACCGATCGGTACCGTCTCTGTTTCGACCCCTTGGGCCTCTCCCTACCCGACTATAGGCTATAGGATCGTCTACAGCATAGGCCCTTACGGCCTGTCTGTCCATTGGGTACCCCAGGTCTGCTATTCGCAGTTAGGGTAGCTGTTGAGTTAGTACTAGGCCTATATTTTCCCATATTAACAGATACGTCCCTCGCGGACTTTCCTTACAGTAGGTCTCTCGGTTAGCCCTCAGCCAAACAAAAGTACGAATCTGTCGCTACCTACGGTACAGCCTCATCAAATAGGGGTTATAGGCAACCTGGAACCAGCAAGTCATTGCACACACACACACGGACAGAAAAAAAAGATCACGCCCCCCTTCGCTGACTTCACACCCTTCCCCTCCCCCCTTCCCCAATCCCCAATCCCCATCTCTCTCTCTCTCTCTCTCTCTCTCTCTCTCTCTCTCTCTCTCTCTCTC
>BFEA01000079.1:1524991-1546344 GCA_003427395.1 Chara braunii
CTCTCTCTCTCTCTCTCTCTCTCTCTCTCTCTCTCTCTCACACACACACACACAAGGATCTATTTCTCCAAACGACCTGGAAATAAAGCAGCAAATACTGGCAAAAATTTACTTAACAGATATCCGTTCCACCTGTTACTCTACCAATTAATCAAGACTGACAAACATCATGGGAGACATCCTCGTGCCTCACAAAACAGACAGCAAACAGCATGGCACACAGGCACAGACCACAATCACTGGTGGCTTCAAACTTCGAACTCACAACATCGGTCCTCACAACATCAGTCCCTCAAACCCTTGGTGGCACATGGAAACACACAGATTGCTATTCCTGACGCAACAATCAGCAAAAAGTTGACATTCTGTGAAACATCAGGCTGTCAGAAACAAGAATGCAACCAAAATTTCAGACTGCAGACGAACAACATCCGCCAGACATTTCCAGACAAAACGAAGTTCAAATACTAACAAGAGGTGACAATCAGCCACCACACCACAAACAGAAGTATCATGCGGAGTCCCTCTTCGGTTAAAATTCAGCACGCACTCAAATAAACTCGAAGAAACAGTCAGTATGGCCCTACACAGCAATGTAGATTAGCCACTTCCAGTCAGGAAGCCCAACAAGCGTTCCCAACCACGACATTTCGCTTCAAAGCCGTCACCTGGATTTCAAGAAAAGTTGAAGTTGTCAATTGTTTGACTATAGTAGTAGGAAGTCTAGTTTTTACTCTTATATGTGGTATTCATTCTGAGTATCTGAAACAGCGGAAGGGAAAATCACTAGCTACCAATGGTGATTGCAAGTTGTGTGCACATTTCCCCCTTACCTCACGCACAAGATGCTCTAGAGCTCGCAGCCGCCCATCCTGTTCTCCATGATTGTCACCTCCCATTCGCTGAAGGTCAAAGGTCATCCCTTCCAGCCTCTCCACTGCAGACTCCACCTTCTCCACGCGCTGCTTGAGCTCTTCCAGCACATCAACCTGCCTGTCCACCAGCCTCTTGATCGCTCGTTCAACTGCCGCAGCCACGGAGGCACTCAGTGCTACTCCCGCAGCCTTTTCCATCATCGTAGAGCGCTCGTCTCTTTCTAGCTCATCACTGTCTCGGGTGGGTCCTCGGCCGCGAAGCTGCATCTCTGGCTCTCGCCAGTGCGGGACATCCCCAAAATTCTCATGTGCAGGCCCCCGGTTCCTAGACGGTGCAATATTCGACTCACGCCAACCTGATGTTGACGGGGAATGGCCCCATACGTTCGGATACGATGCATCATCTGATGGTGGTGCATCACGTGACCCTTGCCGCCCAGTCATTCCTCCAGTGTGTGCCCCTCCACCCATACCACCGTCTCTCCTCTTGCAGCACAAATCGAAACATGAAGAGGAGAGATTGCAACGTTAGCTCCCATTATGGAAACAAAAACGGCTGTTTCCTGAACACACTACAGACCCATGTTAATGCAAGCGTAGAAGCAAATCAACATCCCATACAAACTGTCTCGCTCCCGGGGAAAGGGAAGCAACGTCCGAAAAGAGGTCTTCTTTATAAAAAAAATAAATCATTTCAACCATATGTACAAAGTCATTTCACCGAGTCTGCACCGTTTCATAGCAATGCAGTTGAACGGGGAGTGCACAGAGTTCTCAAGACCCACCAAACATGTTCACAACAGACTTGGACTACAACAAACATGAACACACCACCAACTTGCACCACAACTGCT
Source organism: Chara braunii (assembly GCA_003427395.1). Classification (NCBI taxonomy): domain Eukaryota; kingdom Viridiplantae; phylum Streptophyta; class Charophyceae; order Charales; family Characeae; genus Chara; species Chara braunii. The sequence continues at coordinate 1,526,721 of BFEA01000079.1, forward strand.
GCCCATGATAATCTTGTTTCGCATAGAACAAATTACTTAGCAACATAATACAAAATATTACTCGGTAAACAACAAAAAAGAACAAATTCATATGCTGAAACTACTTGAGAAGGCAGTCCGTATGCTGAAGCACCAGACGGAACAGGACCCCCTGTCAAAAGCCAGGCCGACTGACAAGTATGGATCCCGGTCAGGCACTGTCAGACAGAGATAGGGCTTAGTGGGATGGCAATCACCACACGAACACAGCAAGACCTTAGGAGACTCGAGAGACGAAATAGGACCCCCCATCTAAAGCCAGCCCGACTGGCAAGTATGGATCCCGTTCGGTCGCTATCAGACAGAGATAGGGCTTAGTGGGATGCAGGAACACAGCAAGACCTTACGAGACTCGATGCATTATGATAGGACAAAAGACGTTCCCCCTTTCCCTGAATTACCGGACTGTGCATGAGGTGGTATTGCCAAAACCACTATGGTAAAAGATCTTGGCAGCCAGCCCTAGAGAAGGGCAAATCAGCAAAAAGGCATGAAGAAAGGCTGAGCATCTGCATCAATAGCAAATGCGCACAGACCTGGAAAGGCAAATCAGCAAAAAGGCGTGAAGAGAGAGGCTGAGCACCTGCATCAAAAGCAAATGCGCCAGTATCCAATCTCCTTATCCTTCAAGGTGTTCTCTCTGGCGACATGACTCAGACTGCAATCGGCCTGCAAAAACGGTTCAGACCACAGAGGAGCATGACCTAACCACCAATACATCCAGCTATCGGCTGCGGGCCCTTTTCGGAGGCCGCCCGCCGCCAACTCAATTTATCTACGGTCCTGGGCCTCCGAATTAAGTTTTCATAGGCGACGAGTTTTCTTTTCAGCAAGGCTGGGGCAGTGTACTGGCGGTTTAAAATCTTTTGTTTTTTTTTCCAAATAGTTTGGAACATTTCTCCATGTACGTGTGTCATCCTTGCGCAGGGGCCATACTGATCTTCTCTACACCATTGCAGTTTTAATGGATGTCCCGAAGGACAGCCTGACCTAAAGTCCTATAGCGTGTTCCTTTTTTCCCCACACTTCTTTTGAGGAGTCGACTATAGCGTTTTTCTTATGTGTGCCGTTCCTTTGTTGGTGACGTTGTCATCCGGGTGCACTGAACTCGGTCAAACATGACTGCAGACAAATAGATCTGCAGGCCAGACCGCTGCTTACTCCACAGATGCATTCAACTACAATACTTCCGCAGAAAAATGGAACACCTCTCAGACCAGGTGCACTGAACTCAGTCAAACATGGTTGCCAACAAATTGGTCTGCAGGCCGGACCAGCCGGGTGCGCTGAACTCGGTCAAACATAGCTGCAGACAAATAGATCTGCAGGCCAGACCGCTGCTTACTCCACAGATGCATTCAACTACAATATTTCCGCAGAAAAATGGAACACCTCTGAGACCAGGTGCACTGAACTCAGTCAAACATGGCTGCAGACAATTAGCTCTGCTGCAGGCCGGACGGCTCCTCGCTTCACGGCTCGTCGCTTCACTCCAATCTGCGTACAACTAGAATATTCCTGCAGAAAAATGGAACACCTCTCTCTACCGTGCTCAATGGTGAATTGCCTTACATAACGCCATGAGAGATACCTCTCTGTTGCTTCGTTTTTTTCCCCCTTTTTTCCGATCTTCATTGGGCAGCCGCATTGTCAGTGCCTAACGGATTTCCACCGTGGGAGACAGAAGAGACCATGTCAACACCTCGAGATGGTGCCTGGCGGATCCGCCTCTTCGCCGGCCAAGCAGTGCCCGAACTGCCTTCACCGTCACATCTGATCACGCGAACTCCTGATGTCCTATACTCCCAACTGCGCACCCAAAGCTATGCGCTCGGTAACGCTATACACTTCAAACATCAGACAGACGAGAGCGATACATCATAACAGCGGTGGATCAGAGCACTGGGCAACAGCCATGCCAAAGAGAGATCAAAACAGCGGAGAATCAAGGCAGCGGTAGATATGAACCGTAGATGGAACTTCAGACAGAGTCCCGATACAGAGAAGATTAGCATGGCCCCTGCGGAAGAATGACAAGCATAAATCGAGAAATGGTCCAATATTTTTTTCTTAGTATAAATCACGGACAAAGCCAGTTGGTTGAGTTCTGCACCAAAAAACTGGCCAAAGAGATGTGTGTACAACTCTGATGGATTGAGTTGCGGCTGGAGTTAGGGATGAAGCTGTGAATGGCCTTTTGCAATGGAGGGAAGCTGTGCGGAGGGGACGCGGATGGCGTGGTGTTGGGGATGCGAGCGGGGCGTACTTACAGGTGCAGACGCAGTGGAGCTGCAAACGCGGGCGAAACAGACTTGCAGGTGCAGGCGGTACGAGTTGTTGTGCATGCGGATGGATGGAATGGCGGACGTGGAGCGGAGCTGTGGATGTGAAAGTACGTACGTGGATTTGCGGACGAGGATGGAGGTGTGGAAAAAGATGTGGATAGAGCTGCGGACACAAGAGTTGTGAGCAGGAACGAGCAACAATGAGGAACTCGTCTGCCGTATTTTCTCCACGCACACATTCACCAGGCAGCATACATATACCGGAGGATTCGTTTCCACCTCTGTCGACATGTCACATTTCCATTCCAATTCCACTTCATCCATCTTCACTTCCCTCCGTGTTCATAAATAGTAATTCCCGCCATCGAGAGTCCATCGACATCTACATTTACGTCTTAGCCGTCGTGCATAATAGCCCATGAGTGAACAACATCGCTTGAGGGGTCGATATTCACAGCCATGGCCATGCTTATAATACAAAGAGCCCCACACCGTTGCTCCCTGTCTCGCCAGCCATATGGTGGTCGATTGATTTCCATGTCAATTTACTCTGATTTTGCCTCATGGTGACAGGATTCGAACCTATGACCCTCTGTACCCGAAACAGATGCGCTACCAGACTGCGCTACACCTTGTTATGTTCAATTGGTAATTCAACTACCTTCTTCCCCCGAATACAACGTACGGTCATTATATCTGTATCTAGACTGGAACTGGTAAATCCCACATGGGAAAAAGCCACACCGTTGTTCCCTGTCTCACAAGCCATATACCCTGAAAGTCCCGCACGGAAAACAGAAAGCTGCGCACAAGAAAAGACTGAAAACGGATTGATAGCAAGTAGCAAACGAGGAGCGGAGGATCGAATCCACCTGCCTCCTAACGAAGCGAAGCGAAGAGTCATCCGAAGACATCGATCAACGACTCTAATTGATTATTAATGTTAGCACCCCGACTTGGTTGACGGCGGATTGAGATGAAGGGGCACCCCCATTGCCCCCGTATGTGCCGGAAACCAGTCTGCAGCACCAAGGCAAGGCCAGCGCGCGTCAGCCTGACCTGCCACGTCAGACTCTTGCTGAATGGGCACCCAATGAGGTGAGGCCGGACAAGCCCAAGGTTTTTGTAGCCCTCGTTCAATATCATTTTTACTTTGGAAGAAAACAACGACAACAAAAAAGGCGACTGCCATCGTGGAACTGACGGGCCCAAGGTAATTCACGAATTTCATTCAGCCACCTCAGGTCTGCTGCTTCAACAGTTCACGGGTGTACCAACTGGGCTACGGTACGCCCGTTGGTATTCAATATCATCTTCGTTGCCCATCAAAAAGCAGAGAACAAAACTCAGGCAGCTCTCCGGATGCTCATGCGCGTATGCGATGGACGAAAGCATCAGAAGAGGCAGATTATCAACGGCCCCTGCGCAAAAAAAGGGACAAAAAAAACAGGAACTGTATAGGCAGAATATAGACAGCATTAGCTTTTAACACGCCCTCAACAGCATTGTCAATGAATTCGAGTTCGTTCGCTCGGGGCCGTCGCCGATGTCACGTCCTTGAACGAGCGATGGAATTAGCCCCCCGCCCTTTTCTTTTTGCGGCGCGGCCCCACGTTTTTTCCTCTCCCCTTCTATCCGCCTGCCTTTACCGCGTGAAGCATCCATCCAGAGAGGACGAGCGATGAAATTAGCCCCCCCTCGTCTCTTCCTCTTCCCTTCTCTCCACCTTCCTTTATCGCGTGTAGTATCCAGAGAGAGTCTACACATTCCTCTTTCCTAGCAAAGACGACGCCCGGCTGCCCCTCATCACTCCCCACTGTCGAGAGGGATTCTTCCCGAGTTCCGACGCTAAGCAAAACGTCAAAAGATCAAAACAGAAACGAATCCGACAGGACGGTTAGCCCCACTCAGACAAAGAGAGAGAGAGAGAGAAAGAAAGAGAGAGAGAAAGAGAGAGAAAGAAGCGCAGCCCCACCAGCGGAGACCAGTCCAGGGCAGCCGAGGCACGTTTGAGTGTCAAATAAGGCGGACTCTCGGAGGTCATGTAATCTATCGATCAGCGATCCGGGGCCGTCTTCCCGAATACAACGCACCCTCATTGTAAACGTAGTCAAGCGACCTTTCCCGCCCGATAAAGTCGTCATAAGTGTAGACGCAGATTTACGCCCATGCCTATCTTCTTCACGGTTGAAGAATTAAGAACGAAGGGCTCGAACGGCGACGACGCTTCACATTCCCGTCATCAACCAATTCGCGGCCATGCCCAACCCAGCCACCACCACTTCCTTCCCCTCAACCTCCTCTCTTCTCCACCCCCACCCTGTCAGCAGTTTATGTCGAAGCTTCTCTCCAACTTTACGCGATCCTGACCCCGGTCGTCAGCAGCAGGCGTCGCTCCTCGGCGAGGGAGCCCTCAAGCAGGGCTCGCCGCAGGTGCTGCTGTGCGCTCGTCGAACAAAGGAAAACCAGTAACCCGGCCCCATGTCCCACTTCCTCTCCTCCTTTACTGCTGCTGCTGCTTTTCTTTTTTCAATTTTTTTTTTCCTCCTCCTTCACTGCTGCTGCTTACGACTCATCGTGAAATATCTGCTGTGAAGGTGACTCGATATGCAACGATCGCGATGTGATTTCAAATAGGGTGGGTGCTCTACTGCTAAACACTCTGGAGCCTGCAGCGATGTCTGGAAACGTCTACTCCAATGATCGCGCTCAATCGAATGCTGTGTAAAGCTTGCCATCCATCGAACGACGTCCCCATATTCAGACAGACAGAGATCGGACACGCAACTTCCCATCACCACCACTCGCTCCACCATATTAAGTACGAATATCGAAAAAAGAGGGGAAAAAAATAAATAATAAAGAACGAATATCGGAAGAGCAGAACAGGTATCAACTTCTTTACATCATCATCGTCACTCTCTATCCCACAAAAAAATACCGGACAAGCAGAACAAATATCAACGTCCCCGCTTTTAACTAGTACTCACTCCTATGGAAGCTTGATCCCATGCCCTCACCACATTCGGTCGATCTGCACTCTCGCCCCCCATTCATCAGTCCCGTTTCTCGCCGAATCAACCAGGACGAGAGAGACGACAATGCAATCATTCCCGTCGAGTACATACAGTAAGTAAGTCGGTAAACACACCTCATCACATGTGAGCTTTCTTTCCGTCCTCATACGATCCTGATGACGGTGCGCTGTGTGCGGGGAAGACAGTAGGTAGGTAGTCTCTCCCTCTCCCTCTCCCTCGTCTCACCACACATCATATATTACCACCTCAGGGACACACGGAAATCCCCACAATCAATCAGGACGGACGAAAGAGAAAGATAAAGAGGAGAAGAATTAACGGGAGGACAAATGCTAACCGTTGATCACGCGCAATTTTCCTCACGCACGTGTGATCGCGCGGAATGCTCCGCCTTAGGGACCTACGGAAATCACCACGCAATCAAATCAATTAGGACGGGCGAACGAGAAAAACAAAGGAAAAGAATTAAAGAGAGAATTAATCACGAGCAGGTTTCCTCACGCACGCACATCTGATCGCGCGGAATGCTCACAGCGACAACGTGACCTCCTCCCGTTAGCCGAAAGCACACTAGAAAATCCTCTGCAACATCCCCCCATCCGAAATATGCCGTGCTCAGAACACGTGGGCAACAAGGAATACGGCCGCACAGAAAACGACCAGAAGGGACTAGTACCACCCGCGCGTTCTACAACGAAGACATAGAGATGATCGGAGCACGGGGCAAACTCGGGAAAAGAAAGCTACAATCCCGCAGCGACATCAATAAATTACCCAAAAAAATAAAAATGAAAAAAAGACATGAATAAATTACACCGTCAACGAGCACACCCCAGCAGCAGTGACATCAATCGTTGCACAGCTCCATCCATACGAAGTCAGCAAGCGGAATCGCCACAACAAGCCGCGCACCTCGATCCTAGACAGCCGACAGCAAACAGCAAAGAGCATACCTGCTGCTGCTCGTTAAACAGAACTACCGACTGCCCCACTACCGTCTTCCCCCGAACAGAACGTACGGTCATTACGCCTGCATTCGGGGCAACTTTTCAGTCCAGATAGAGCGATACTGACCGTACGTTCTATTCGTATGGTCATTACGCCTGCATTCGGGGCAACTTTTCAGTCCAGATAGAGCGATACTGACCGTACGTTCTATTCGCAGGAAGCCGGTAATTTCGCTCAGCTTTCATCATTGATACGATGTTGTACCTCGACAGTCTGCCTTACCCAGATCCATGACAGAGAGAGCTGCGATCTGACCACAGGCACTCGGACGAGACCGGAACCCAGTGAAAGGGGGGAAGGCGGGGGCGAAGGGCGGCGGCGAAAAGGCCTATTTGAGTGGGAGAACCGCCTTCACCATCCAGTCAGAGTCTCCGTTGAGCCCGCCGCGACGCAACACGCAGTGCGAAGGTGGGGTGGTAATATAGCCAGGACTGGCAACTTAGCAATCGAAATACGGCAGCGTTTTCCGCGCGCTCGCGCGCCCAATCACTTAGGAAGGAAGGAGTCACCTTTCGCCCACGCCCTCGAAAAAGGCATGCCCCCTTTACCCCTAGCGAACTCCGCAATCGATCGAATTCGCGCCAGCGCGGCCATACGACCATGGGAACAGGGGTTTCGCTCGTGGGCTCTGCTACTCGGTGTCCACTGTGATCCAAACCAAGTGTGACGCAGCGCTTCCAGTCGCGATCCCAACCGTTAAACCTCTGATTGGCATCATTAGCATCTCATTCGAAACTGCCTTTCCGTCCTGAACCCTGCAAAAATTCTACACGAGTCGGAACTCTCATCATGTGACGCGATAATCATCGAAACAACGAATGTCAACAATGGAAAGGGCGCGCGATCGTTTACTCGACAAACCGCGACCTCCCCCATCCTATTTATCCCTTCATCGTACAATCAACGCGCCGATCAGTAATTGATCACAGCACCGTTGGAAGACACACAAGTCCGACTTCGAAGGACTCGTGGTTGCGCAACCCCTTTCGATCAATAGCAGCAGCTCGCAAAAAGAAACCACAAGCAAACGAGCAAGCAAATCAACCAAATCAACCAATCAATCGATTCATCACCCATAGCTCCCATAGCGCCAATCAGCGAAGGAGCCCGCTGTGTCCCAACCACGACCCAAAACGACGCGATAGCCATCGTTCATCATCATAATCATCATTCATCATCGTTATCTTGACCATCAGTCAAGACACACAATCCCTCATCTCATATTTACTGTAAGTCGCTCGCTACCTTTGCCATCGCACGATCATCGCGACCGTCAGTTTCAAGTTAATCGAAGACTTAACCTTCGCAAGAGATCGGAGAGGAAGTATAGACACCCAGCTACCGCTTTCAGCAGCCTACTCCTTCCTACCTCTTCCAAGCCGACCCCCGGGAAACGACAAAACAATCGGAACAACCTCCCTACCCTTTTGAGCGCGGGAAGGGAACAATCGCGGGTGAGTTTGGAGACCAGCACACTGCCCCCGGCAGAATCCAATACCTGCGGAATCTCACGCACAGCGTCAGTCTTTCAGCGGCGGTCGTGACATAGGACCTCGCTGCACTGCTCCCCAAATGCACAAAAGACAAAAATATTGGCCGTGTATCTTTCCATATTCTAGCGGAAGATTCACTCTCGTTTTCCACATTTCCAGAGTAGTGCAGCGACGCCCATAAACTGGAAAATTTCGCACACAAGGCAAAGAAGAACACACACAGGTCAAACGAACACCTAGCGTTTGAAGATCCGTTGCGTGCCCCGATGTGAGATACACGTGTTGGATGCACTGCGTGCGCAGCAAGGAAGAGGAAGAACAAGATAGGGACTGCCATCGGGAGGGCTGAATCCCTTCACAGTCATCATCAACATAATCATATAGCCTTATCCACCCATCATATACAGAAACACAACTATATACATACACATAACCGAACAGATTGCTTGGCTGCATGGATGAAAGAAACGACAAGTGCCAAGTACACCACGTAGGGAGAGGTATGTCAAGTGGGTAGCGGCGGGAAAGCCCCCTTCTCGTCTGGTGCAGTGAACCACCTCTGCCTGAGAATCGCAGCCTTTCACTTAGCTCCCTTTTGCCGAGTCTCGCTTAACTGCTAATAGGCCTAGTTGGACCACTCGCCATCCGCCAAGATCTTGAATGCATGCATATGGACAACAGTTCTGTCCAGATCCATTCGAAATGTTGCCGGATGGCGAGTGGTGCAACCAGGCTGTATAATCTGGCAAGGTATTCGATGGCTGCTTCTACTCGAAAGAAAGAAAGAACTGTGCGGCGATCCTCGCGCAGCCACCGGATCAACAGCCGGAGGTCGGAAGCGCCCATACCCTCCCCCCGCCCGCCCAACCCAAGAAAGCTCTTTGTCCAACCTCTGTACGCCTCTTTGTCCAGCTCCTGTACAGCTCCACTTTGGCGCGCTTTCGCTCTCGCTCTCGCCCCCCGCTACTACGCGTGAGCAACGTCCCTCTCAGTTGCAGCTTCGTTTTGCAATCAATCACAGCCGATCAGCTCTCTCACTTTCCAGGCCTCTTCACTCTCTCTCTTCCCGCCCCGGCATATCCCCGCCTCCCCTAAGTTTGGCGTCAATGAATAGACTTCTTCTCTCGAAGTTACGATTGTGTGGACGTGCCGGCGCTCGCGCTACGCGTGTGCAACGTTCCTCTCAGTTGCTACTTCGTTTAGCTATCAATCACCGCTGATCACCTCTCTCACTTTCCAGTCCTCTTCACTCCATCTCTTCCCGTCCGGGCATATCCCCGCCTCCCCTAAGTTCTGCGTCAATGGGCTTCTACTCTCGAAGTTACGATTGTGTGCACGGGCAAGCGCTCACGCTGGGATAGGTAGGTGTCGCGGCTTACCTCGGAATCGGATGGCGGGAAAGATTGCGGGCCGTTGCTCGCGGCTGCTGTTGACGATACTACGCGACCTCCGTGTTTGAAGTCGTCGCCTCTTCCTCCACGTGGCCCCTCGCTGACAGGTGCCTTGATAGCTGCAGGATTAATATCTACCGATGAGATATCAAGATGGGACAGCAGGTCTCCCGGTGCAACCTCGCCAACCAGCGGGGTCGTGCCAACGGGAATTCCGCTTGGGTTATTGTGATGATTATGATGATACCCTGCACCACCCGGCCCCGAGGTTTGGGCAGAAGGTGAGAGAGACCCCAGGCCCGAGGAATGAGCACCTCCTCCACCACCAGTCGAGGCTTGGAGAAGCTCGTAGAACGGCTCGTTTTGATTCGAAGTAAGAACCGATGGCACGCGAACTCCTGCAGACGGCTGGTTGGAACCAAGCTTACCCTGGTCCATCGCACAAGATAAAGAGTTTCTCACTCCCGCGCCCTATCTAGCCTGCCCTCCCCTCACCGGCCCGCTAACGACCTCTGTCTCGGCCCTGACCGACCACTTCGGTCTTCTCTCCCCTCTCCTCCCAGCGCCAATTCACAACCTTATTTTCTTTTCGCTTCTGTTCCCCCCAGATCCTCCCTGGACAGCGGCAACCCGCCAACTATCCCCACGAAACATTGATCACTCCAAAATCCGAATATCGATGTCTCTTCCCGCCTCTTTACCTCTCTCTCTCTCTCTCTCTCTCTCTCTCTCTCTCTCTCTCTCTCTCTCTCTCTCTCTCTCTCTCTCTCTCTCTCTCTCTCTCTCTCTNCTCTCTCTCTCTCTCTCTCTCTCTCTCTCTCTCTCTCTCTCTCTCTCTCTCTCTCTCTCTCTCTCTCTCTGTGTGTGTGTGTGCCCCGCCCCGAGACTCTACAAATCGGACCAGCTAGCCGCCCCCTCCGTACGCACGCAACTTCCCGCCTCGATGTGGCCTTGCTGGCGAAATCATGTGCGCCCGCTCAGTTTCCCACATGGACAATAGCCTGCTTATTCACAACGCAATCAGAAGTCAATTTTCTCCCGATTGCCTCCGTAGCGGTTCCTATTACCGTCAGGGCGCAGATGGCACCTTACCAATACATTTTCGGTGGCTAGCTCGCCACGTGCACGCTTCTCGGTCTTCCCTCATAACGATACGCCATGCCCTTTCTCTTCATTTTCCGCGTTGTCGTGATCGCTGCTTCCTGAATGCTTCCTTCCGTTTGTCCTCGTCCCGAACTTCCGAAAAACTATAAAGGAGCGTCGGAACATCTGTTAAATTTGGAGCGATAGGGAGAACAAAAAAGACTGCAGGATAGCACACTGCGATGGCCACTCCAAATATCGGACGGGATTCGAGCCGGGCCGCGCCATCGGCCCTGCTACCCTTTTTTTCTTTCAGAACCTTCCTCCCGCGATCCTAGCGCAGTTGGTAAGGCACAGGCGTGGCACCCAAGAGGTTCAATGCCTCCAGCATACTTGGCACCCGCCGTCCAGAAATGCTCGGTCCTGACGCTACAGGCTGACCCACTGGGCCGTGTCGCACACCTAAAGCTTTGGTGCAGTCTCGCATGTGAGACGATACCCCTGCTGAGGGGTTCCACGGAAGACTATTGACTTACCGTGAGGCCACGGGTAGTTTGTTTGTTGATTTGGTTGGGGGAGGGTAAGGTAGTGAGTTTCTGCATGGTCGTTCGGAAACAAAAACCTGAGTTCTGGAAGTTTGCAGCCCAATCCAGCGGCCTATCTCAGTTGGTAACAGAGGCAAGTGGCATACAGGAGGTCTTGGGTTCAACCCCTATTCGCCTCACGTACCTTCCTGGGCAGGCTTAGCACCCGCCACCTACAGCATAATCACTACCTTACCCTTCCCGAACCACATAAACAAACGAGCTACGGGCTGCGCACACGTGACCTCAAGGTAAGTCAATCGCTCTGCCTTCCCTCCGGTCCACTCCTCTTATGAATGCCAGCTGTCACCGCTGAATGCCGCTTGGGGTTGTATGTATGTTTTGTCATGTTTGCTATACACAACTCGAAGAGAGTGTGAGTGTGGGGTCCTGGTTGGTGCTTTATTCACGATGTTTATGGGACACTGCACCCACTTTCCAGCAGGTGGCGCTCCCCATCAATAGACAGGAGAATGTATGTGCGTGTGTGTGTGTGTGTGTGTGTGTCTGTGTGTGTGTCTGTGTGTGAGTGAGTGAGAGAGAGAAAGAGAGAGAGAGAGAGAGAGAGAGAGAGTACGTGTGTGTGTGTGTGTGAGAAAGAGAGCGTGTGTGTGTGCGTGTACGTGCGTTTGTGTGTGTGTGTGTGCGTGTGTGCGTGTGTGCGTGTGTGTGTGTGTGTGTGTGTGTGTGTGAGAGAGAGAGAGAGAGAGGATAGTAATGGGTGTGTATAGAACACGACTATTCATTATTTTATGGAATACAAATTTATGCATAAGTCAATTAACACAGTGACAAGTCAGTACCATGCGAACATACAAAGAGTAAGTGGTTGCCCACCGGATTCGAGGGGAAGCTGTTGTCTAGCCGCTGCTCCCTTCTACCAGTGCTCGTGCAGCAGACAGTCGAGCGTGTGTGAGGATTAGCTCACACTGGGCTGTCGTATGTCTGGCTATATGCACGAGTCAGTGCTCGTGCTTCATAGGTAGGAGGAGGGGGGATGAAGATGAAGTGGCAGTTTGTGTGATTTGCTATACAGAGCGAAGGCAGGTGGGCAGCAGTAGTTCGCACAGTAGTAGCGTTGTGGCTGCATTCATTTGCCGTATAGCTGTGCTCAGTTGTGGGCACCATGGCTTTGTATACTAGTTGTAGCTCGCTTAATCGTGTCGTAGTCTGTGTAATGGTAAGGGGTAGGGGGATTCGCACAGATGTGGTATCAGGCGTATACTTCATAGGTGGGTTAAAGGTGGTAACGTTGTGTATAAGGGGTTTGTGTAGCAATTTGTTTTTTTTTCGTAGGTGGGTGTTAGGTATGGTGTCTTTGCTTATTCAGTTTGCAGGTCTTGCGTCGTCCGTGTTGTGCTGTCATATATACTTTGTCTGTGTTGGGCATGTTCTGAGGTAGCTTACGGCCGTACACGTTTTTTTTTGCTGTTTTTTGTCTTTTGTGTGTCGTCGTAGCGTTTGGCTATGGCGTTTTGCGATGCTAATCATTTGTTTTTCTAGGTATTGGCGTTCTTCTGGGTCTTTGCTTGTCGTTTTTGCGTCTTATTACTCGAGGGATCTCTTGTCGTATATGAATCGTCCGTGTTTTAGTCAGGCCGTCACATTTGTGTTGTTTTGGTTTTGCTAAAGGGTTGTGGTGCTACATTTTTTAGTTTTTTAGTTTTTAATTTTTGGCTCCCATAACTATACTTGTGTATATGAGGTACTGTGTATTTATATCGTTGTGGTTAGTGGTGTTTGCGGACAGTTTGGTTATTGGTAGGTTTGTAGCGGTTGCGTTCAAGGTACAAGATGAAGATTATAGCGTGCTTAAATTATTATTATTTATTATTTTTTACTTAACTATATATATTTTACAATCTATATTTTTTGTTATTGTTTAATTATTATTATCATTATTATTATTATTATTATTTTAAAAATTTTTAAGTTTTATATTTTTACTATTATTATTTATGCTTATTATTATTATTATTTGATTTATATTATTTTTATTTTTATTTATTTATTTTTAATAAAATATCTTATTATTTTTTAAATTTTTAATTTTTATCTTATTTATTTAGGATTATGGTTTTTTAGTCTTTTGTTTCTATTCAAAGGGTTATTGTTCTAAGGTTTAAATGTGTGTGTGTGTGTATGTGTGTGTGTGTGTGTGTGTGTGTGTGTGTGTGTGAGAGAGAGAGAGAGAAAGAGAGAGAGAGAGAGANAGAGAGAGAGAGAGAGAGACCTGCAGCATGCAGCATGTCAGTGGCGGGGAACACAAGGGCAGGCGCTGATCTCCAACAAAAAGAATAAGTAATTTTATCGAAATACAAAAGTTTTTTCTTTTTGAAATCCGAGTAGAAAGGGTACAGATTGTATTCGAATACAACGTGTGCGTTTTCTATTCCAGGAACTCTGCTATTCGAGAAAAGTGGACCTGTACCGTTTCAATTTCGAAAAAGGACTTCGGCCTCCTTGGCCTCCTATGCCTCCTATGCGCAACTACCGGTCCTACGCGGTCGTGGACTAAAACTCATGCGGTTCCACGGGCAGCTACCGGTCCTGCAGTTTCGAATAAAATGTCACCACCCCCTAAACTGCCATGCCTTATTTTTCCAGCCTTCCAACGACCGTATAACGAACGACGACGAAAAATGTTCTCAGGGGTATAAAACGCACCTATGACGGGCTGCGAACTAGACCATCAAAGAAGCTTAATCCTGAAGCTACCAGCTGACCCCTGGCCGGCATGGGCCATCTGCAGGTCGGGTGAAGTCAGGCTTGAAGTCCGGCTGGCTGCTACGGGGTTCCACGTAACACTACAGTAATAAATAAAAAATGCATAAAAGGCCATCCTGTCCAGATTTGATAGGTAAGAAGAAAAAAATGGGTAACTTCAGTAAAGTCACAAAAACGAGTTATGATTGCACTATGGTGCAAGATACACTTTGCAATTGAAATTCAGGCACGTTACCAGGCTACAAAGTTAGGTTGTATACATGGCCTGAACTGCAATTCGAAATTGTATCTTGGCCCATAGTGCAATTATAACTCATTTTTGTGACTTTTGCGTAGTTTCCCCCCACAAAAAAAAGAAGTTTGCAGCCAGTAGGGTTGTTATCCAACGACTTAGCTCGGTTGGTAAGGCATGCAAGTGGCATTCAAGAGGTTTTGGGTTCAATCCCCATTGGCCTCACGTACCTTCCTGGGCAAGCTTGGTGTCTGCCACCTATAAATATGTCGTTGGTACCAAGGAATGACATTGAGCAAATACTGTTGATATTCATAGGGGGAGGGGATTGAAGGGGAGGCACAGTGACTGACCCATCGAAGAAGCTCGGTCCTTATGCTACCGGCTGACCCCTAGCCGGTATCGCCCCACCTGCTGTAGCAGGTAACATACCTGTTGGTGGGTGCAACTCCTGCATGTTCTCTCGTTGGAGGCTTGAGCACGGATGCGGATGCTACGGGGTTTCCTGTAGTACTATGATGACAATAAAAAAAAGGCCTGAAAGGCCGTCCTGTCCAAATTCGATAAGTAATCGAATTGGTTAGGCTTCAAGAAATAGCCTTAAAAAATATTTAAGAAACAATATATATACACCTGAGTCAATTGGAAGGGTGTAAAAATTGTAGGCAGAAGCTTCTAAGGGGTGTAAAAATTGCAGGCCCAAAATCAATATTGACCGCGGTCCTGGAAAAAAAAATCAAATGCCATGCGCCCCCCTAGCCTTGGAATTAAGAAGTTAGTCCATTTCTACCGTGACCGAATAGAACGATACTTGAAATAAGATGCAAATGCGTTGTATTCGAATACAAACCATGTACTTTCCGATTGAATCTTGAAAAGAAAAAACTTTTATATTCGAATAAAACATTTCCTTCAAGTTTTTTTTTTTTTTTTTTAGGTTAGCGTCTGCCCTTATGCTCCCTGACACACTTCATGCTGCAGATCTGTGTGTGTGTGTGTGTGTGTGTATGTGTATATATATATCACACACACACATTATTGAAGTTATGCATAAGAAATATGACAAGCCACATTAACAGACAAACTACAGACTGCACGCATGTGTCTTCACAGTAAGTTAATAAGATGTAAGAAGTATGTAGGGAAAAAGTGCATTTTGGGGGATGGGCTTGAAGAGGGGCATAAAGTGACCATCACAAATTGAAAACGACTTCAAAACAAAAGGGGGAGAGGGGCTGAGGTTGAGGCCATGAAATGAGAGTGCGCTTCGGGGGGGGGGGAACACCCATTATGAGTGTTTGTGGGGATGAGGTCGAGGCCGTGAAATGAGAGTTCTGTTTTGTTAGAAAAAAACTTACAAAGTTACAATATGATTCAATTTTTTTTTTTTGTTATCCATTATTCATAAATTTTAAAATACTTGAGGTTTTTTTTTTTTAACTAACCTATGTTATTTTCTTAATTCACCTTTCACTACCCGCCTACCACTACTAATGCTATATAGGGCCCCCCTGCGAGCATAACTACATCACAATGAAGGGATTGCATGTTGGCCCATGTCCTAATACTTTAGGGTGCATAGTTGGGACCACCGGTGGAAGGGCGCTAACAAAAGTAACAAAAGTGTTTAAGGCTAACACTATTCTACACATCATAAAAAATTCACTCACATACAAACTCGTACCCATGTTGGCTAAAGACCCTTTTAATACTGACCAGGGGGAACAAAACGACTCGTAATGAAGGGATTGCATCTTACCCCATGCCCTAGGGGGTTAAGGTACTGGAGGACCCCACTACAATAAAATAGTTGCACCTCCTTTTTTTTTTTTTCTCCACCCCCATCAAGTAACACCAATGTCGAAGGCCAACATTCTCTCACACATCACGCGCAACCCACTGACACACACACTCGCACCCATGTTGGTTAAATACCCTACTAATACTGACTAGGGGGAGCAAGCCGACTATTTGAGTTGGTTAACACCAAGCATGCACCAAGTGGTTCGCCGGGGTTGAACCCATAATATCATGAATACCACTTGTGTGCCTAACTAACTGAGTTAGGCCGCTTGTTTTTTTGTCTCTAATTGATTGTTGATGTTTATGAGAGAGATATTTTTTTAATGTATAAAAAACTCATCCCTTGCAAAACATTATTGGTCTCAAACACATCTATAAGACTCATGCATTCTATTAAGGTCGTCATGTGGTTGACTTGGTTTTCTATTGGTCCTGTTCCGCTTGATTTGGCTTGTGTGGATGACTTGGATTCACTTGACTCTATCAAGTTACTTATTTGGAACGACCAAACTTAGGTTGGCTTTGCTTACTTGGAAGTAGTGTGTTTGGAGTGGGTTTAAAGATGTGGGGTATCATGGATTTGAGATAGTTATCAAAAACGAAAGCAACAATGTGGGGGTATTATAACCAGCTCAATTGGTCTGCTATTTGTTCGATTATCTGATGTTGACCATTTTGAAAGGCTAATTAGCCCAACCAAGCAGATTGTCACTTCCAACCTACAAAATGATAGTTGTAAGCTCGAAAAACGATAACCCCACTGTTTGTGTGTGTGTGTCTATATGTCTGTAAGACACAAATCAGTGAAAGAGTGTGTGTGAGAGTGAGTCAATAAGTGCATGTGTGTATATGTGTGTATGAGAGAGAGAGAGAGAGAGAGAGAGAGAGAGAGAGAGAGAGAGAGAGAGAGAGAGAGAGAGAGAGAGAGACGTTTTATTGAGGCCAAGACGATAGATTTAAGTATGTTGGTATGTCTCTCTCTAACGCAACCTCTTTACCCTAGTGTCTGTATATGTGTATGTAAGAGAGAGAGAGTTTCAATCAAAAATATCATAGTGTCAAAGTATGGCATTTGAGTAATGAATTGTTTTTAAACACATTTTTCGAAGATATGAATCTTAGCTAGATAACAATAAAATATTGTCTAGTTGGGATTGATATATTAGCTTGAAGAAGGTGAGGTGGGGGAGAAGGACAACTAACGTAGTGAGAGGACGGGTGACATCGTAGTGTAGAAGAGGATCGATGATTATAGAAGAACATGAACGTGGTATCATAAATAATTGGTTGCCGACAACCATACTTTTTAGTCTACAACATGTTTTAAAAACTATGACCATCATAAGGCAACGATTGTATGCGCGAGAAGCGAGAGACCACAAAGAAAATTAAAAAAAAACAAGAACAAAATTCATGCATTTCATCACTATTTGAAAAACAAAAAGTCAATTTAAACGTTCGTTAATGATCAGTTCAAACATTATGAATGGTTCCTCCCACCTGACACACTGGAATTATATCATTCATAATATCAGGTGAAACTCTCCACCAATATAGTGAGCCTTTTTATTTAAGAAAAAGAAAAACCATATTCACACATACCGTGCACATTCACACGCGTGCCGCTAACGGTGTCTGGTGTACGTTTTTATGTGTGTGACGCGCACGAGTGTGTGTAAGAAAGAGAGGCAAAGGCTACGTCAATCGCATGGGGCGCAAGAGAGAGAGAGAGAGAGAGAGAAAAAAAAAAAAAAAAAAAAAAGAGGACGGGGGTGTAAAGTAGCACATACATACACAAAGACACACAAAGAGGTGTCGTACACATGCTTTGTTTTTGAATTTAGTGTGGAATTCCTTTGAGATTCATGAGCCACGCATGGGTATCTGACCTGTTCGCGCGCTCATGTGTGCGTGTGTATATTTTTGTGCGAGAGAAAAAAACTTTCAATATGTGTACGTGAGTGAGAGAGAAAAAGAGCATGTGTATGTGTGTGTGTGTGTGTGTGTGTGTGTGTGTGTGTGTGTGTGTGTGTGTGTGTGTGTGTGTGTGCATGAGAGAAAGAGGGAGAGTAGCACACCTCTCTCACTTTGTCACGTGCATGGGTGTGACAGGGACTTTCAACGTAGCAGTAGTCATACTAGAACAAAGAGCGTGCTCCATAGTATGTGTGTGAGCGTGTGTGTGCGTGTATGTATATACGTGTGTATATGTATGTGTGTGTGTGTGTGTGTGTGTGTACGAGAGAGAGAGAGAGTCAAAGAAAAAACCCACGAAACTTTCCACCTTCAATATGAAGTCTAGTGGTACGATTTCCCGAAGTAAGGCTTAGCCTTCGACCCTTATTTTTAAAGACGCTTATAACTCCGGCTAAAGACTCCCATATGCCGACTTTTATCATATTTTTTATCAAAATAAAAACTTTTGATTGAAAAGAGATTTTCAGTATAGAACATATAAACAACAACAAAATCTTAACTTTAGTTTATATATATATATATATATACATTATTTTTTAATTTATTAGAATTATTTTCAATTTTAATTTTTATTTCCTTAATTTGTCAAATATATTATAAATCAAGACAATATAAATATAAAACAAAACATCAAATGGACGAACTTGTTCTATTTAAGTGTAATATAGTTAAATATTATACTTGGGTGACCAGAGTGACCTGAGACCACTTGCCTGGCCGGCCCAAAAATAAAATAAAATAAAATAAAATTTCGGCTACCAGGCGGGCCACCCGGGTCCCGGGTCACCAGCCCGTGCAAGGACCAGAAAAGGGGCCCCCCCCCCCCCCAAAAAAAAAAACAAACAAACTATGTTATGCAAAACAATAAACTGAACAACTTTTGCCTTAGGGTCACATCAATTTTTTTTACCAAATTTAAAATAAAAAATAAAAAATAAAAAACTTTTATTTAAAATTTTATTTTTATTATTTTTTGGCCTGGTCGGGCAAGTGATCTCGAGCCACTCTGGTAGCCTATAATAGAATAAAATAAAAATAAATCATTTTTATTTAACATTTTATAAATAATTTTGATGCAACCCTGATACAAAACTTATTCAATTAATTTTTTTACATAACATTGTTTGTTTGTGTATTTTTTGCCAAATTTTTGCCTTTTTTTTTTTTTTTTTTTTTTTTGACTCTCCTTGGTCTTTGCACGGTCTAGCTGCCCGGGAAAACAAGGCGACCCTCGCGGCCCGACTGGTAGCCTAGTATTATACATAATTAAATATTATAATATTTAGTATATAACAGGTTAACTAGCGTTCGGTCGGGGCCAAACAAGGCGGTCGAAACACCAGACTTTCTTTTTCTTTTTTTTTCGGAGATGCATAATGGAGGTGTTGTTCTATAAGGTTCATATTAAGAAAAACAAAAAAAATTGGGAGGGGGGGCAAGTTGCCCGCCGAACGATTGGTGGGTTCAACCAATCATGAGTATGTGCGAGTGTGTGTGTGTATGTGTGTGTGCATGAGCGGGGGCGACCCGCCCCCCCCCCCCCCCAATCAATCAATTAATCAACAAAATGAAAATTCGCTTCCGTCGCACACGAGTGAGTGAGTGCGTATGAGTGAGTGTGTATGAGAGTGGGTGTGGTGGGGGGGGGAGTGGGGACGGGGGGGGGGGGGGGGGGGGGGAAGTGAGCGAGAGAAAGAAAAGAAGAAAAACAAAAAAAAAAAAAAAAAAAAAAAAATGCATTTTCGCCTCGTGCGTATGTGTATGTGTTTGTGTGCGTGTGTGTATGCAGTGTGTGATTGATTGTCGAGGGGCGGGGAGGGCGACCCCCCGCCACCAATCAATCAATCAATCAATCAACCAAAAAAAAGATTTAGAAAGAAAACAAATGCGTTTTCGCCTCACGCGCGCATGTGTGTGTGTGTGTGTGTGTGTGTATGTGTGTGTGTGTGTGTGTGTGTGTGTGT
>BFEA01000079.1:1558961-1573761 GCA_003427395.1 Chara braunii
TCTCTCTCTCTCTCTCTCTGCCTGCTCTTTCCCCCCGCGTCGCCTGCCTTCCGAACTTCTTTCTCTTTTTGTCTCTCTCTCCCTCTCTCCCTCTCTCTCGCTCTCTTTCTCTCTCTTTCTCTCTTTCTCTCTCTCTCTCTCCACGATCGTACTCCGTCGAGTCTTCCGCCTTTCCTCGACATTCGCTCACACGCGCGGGTGTCAGCTGCCTTCCGAACTTCTCTCTCTCCTTCTCTCTCTCTCTCTCTCTCTCTCTCTCTCTCTCTCTGATATCACCGCGTGACCGAACTTTCCCGAACGCCTGTGCTCCGTCGACGATACTAGCGAAGAAAAAACAGCGGAAACCGATAGCAAGCGCAGGGAAAAAAACGTTCACGGCATCAGGGAAAAAAGCTCTCTTTCTCTCTCTCTCTTTTTCTCTCCACCGCCTCATGTTAGTTTACGTACCTTGATCACTCATGGCTTTTTTTTTTGTCGACTCCTCTCTACCCACAATACCCCAACCACCACCCAATCTTTATCTGTCACGTAAGCAATCTGCTGCTCGCCGTTTAACACGTCTCTTTGGCCACGGAGCCCACTATCACCATCTGATCTCTATCTGCCACGTCAACAATTTCCTCTCGTCTTCTTTCAATCTTTGTCCGCCACGTCAGCAATCCGCTGCTCGTCGTTTAACACGTCTCTCTGGCCACGATGCCCACCACCACCATCTGATCTCTAACAACCACGTCAGCAATCTCTTCTCGCCTCCATCATGAACCTCGCCCACCCCCCCTCTCTCTCTCTCTCTCTCTCTCTCTCTCTCTCTCTCTCTCTCTCTCTCTCTCTAGGAGTGACTGCACGATGTGCGCCTAGCTTCACACCGCTACTCTTTGACCACGATGCCCACCACCATCGCCTGCTTACACAACGCTTTTTGAACGTCCACGATCACGCCCAAACCCCGTTTCAAACATACATCAAATATAAAGGTAACCTCGTGACCTTTCAAACATGCATAAAAAAAAAAGATAGTTTCACGACCTTTCAAAGAATATGACATGAATAAGGCTCTTGGGTTTGTCAATTATCCTAATCTGCTTAGCATCAACAATAAACAAAGTTAAAAAATCCAAACCAAATATAGAAAGGTTACGCGTCGATGAAGTGTTTGAGTCAAGACTCAGGTAAGCATAAGTTGTCAATGCTAGTTGCGTGAATAAAATATGGTTGGTCGTTTTACTGACCTGCAAACAAGAGTCAATCACTTTACACAATCTTAATAGAGCCATTCATTCACTTTCTTACACATTACACAATCTTAATAGAGTCAACCATTCATTCACTTTCTTACACATTACACTTACGCTTCCAAACCTTTCAGCTAGACATCCTCTTTTCGACTCAGTCTTTTAGGTATACAATGACTTTTCTTGACCAAACCCAAACCCTTTAGACAATCATCCGAAAAACAGAAATGCCTTTCAGTGCAGAGGTAGATGCAAAGTGTGAGTGTCAAAGGTGAGTGAGGGTTGAGTTAGCGAACCAATCTATTACCACAATGCAACAACATATAGTCTTGTACAAACTCATAACGAGTCTTCTTGATTAAGATGACCTGCAATCACACACATGTCAACAATGTCGCAACACCTCACTCACTATCGACATGACCTTACATGAAGTTCAACAATATGAGATGTAATTCTATTGGTGGACTATAACATAGTCCGATCAAATGTAAGTATCAAGTAAGAAAACCCTCACTGGAACCTTCATCTTATACTTACTAGTCTCTATGGATCCGATCGAGTAGTGGGATGACTCACACATGAGTATCCTACCATCTGTTTTTAGTCTAACTGGTTTAGACTTAGACAGACAATGGGTCGACCCGTACAAAAGTCCCTTGCTTCTTGTCTGTCAACCTAACGATCTAAAATATGTATGTACGTACAAACGAGTAATAGGATGTTCCTCACACATGAGCCTTATCCTATCACCCGTTTTGTACCACTTTTCTTTATCCATACATTCATTAAATACAAGGAAGTTGAGGGCAGTACAAACAAGGGTTTATAGGATGTGGATGAGAAATCTCGTTTGTCTCCTGTTTCGTGTTTCTATTTTTCCCTCTCATTGTCCTCATCCTTTTTTCTTATTTCTTCCTTCATTCTCTTTTCCATGTCCTTTTTTTTTTTTTTTCTTTCTATCTTTTCACTCCATCCTCACGTCCTCTTACCTAGATGATATTGTGTGCACTTACACTTGCTCTAGGCCAACGTTCACGAAGCCGATCATGGCTCTAGCTAGCCACAAAATTCACATGCATATATTTGATTGTGTTAGCAATCAGATCCAAACAAACGATATAAGTAATGAAATAGTAACAACATATAATAATAATAATAATAGTAATAATAATAATAATAATAATAATAATGCAAGGAATATGAGTGAGCACGATATACAGACAACAAAGTTACAATAATCATGCAGAAGTCAAAAAATTGTCCGGTAACAAGTAGAGTTCAGATGCACCGAGATTCCATATAAATAAGAGCGATATAGTGACCTCGTGAGCCAATGTCCACATCCTCAGGTCACGCCATTGCTGTATTCAATGTCACTTTTACTGTCCGACGCCCAGTCTACTCCACTCACCCTACCTATCCTATCTACGCTCTTGCAACAAACTCACTTCGCCTTCGTAGACCAATGTTCATGATGTAAAAACACCAATGTCGACATCCCATATACACCAGGCACGTACTCTCGACTCTCCTCTTCATCCTTGTTCGCTCACACTGCGCCTCCTTCCTAAAGAACATTGTTGTTCATCACCCCCTCGCGCCTTGCAATCCGACTATGGACGCTAGTGCCCCGCCGTGCCCCACACCACTCAGCGTCTGAACGTGTCCTAACCGGCATCGGCACGTGCAGACACTTACGCTGTCTTGAAGCAACGTGTCCGCATCGACTGTCTAGGCCAGAATGCCCTGGATTGGCTAGCCTCCTCCCTATATGGGAGGTGTTGCTGTTGCTGGACTGTTTGGGTCTGGCTGTGGAACTTGAAGTATTTAGTAGCTTGCGGTCGGGCTTCAGGGTCTGCGGCAAGACCCACATCTACAGTTGAGGGCCCGGACCCTTTACAGTTGGGCACACCGGAGTATCCAGACCTTGAAAGTTTGTTGTGTTTGCATTGGTCCGCGGGGTGGATATGGCGATAATGTTGCATTCTCATTGGTCGGTGGCCACTTAGTGATGTGCATGCCTCACAATGCGTATGCCCAAGGCGCAACAACCCACGTCTTGGCTCAGCTGTCTGACGCAGCTGCTTCTTCTGAAAGAGCCCAGGGGTGAGGCCCAGACTGTACTTCAACCTGCTAGAGTGCAATAACTATCTGAGACCTTCATTTGAAAAATGTTGAGGTAAGGGTCTCTCATGGATATTCGGGTCCGCCTGCACTTCGGGCGTCCACGAGGTTTTGTTGGGGCCACCGGTTACCGTAATCCTAAAGGTACTACTTAATAATAAAAAAAAAATAATAATAATAATAAAAAATAATAATAATAATAATAATAAAAATCACACCGAAAACTTCGAAGTCCGACACCGTTCAGAAAACAAATCTGCACCGATACTACACCAACGGAGAACGGAACACTGCATCCCATTGTCAATGAGAGCATACTCTTGCTATTACCAACATAAGTATCCACAGTCCTTCTCCTATTTGGTGCTTGGCGCCCAGACTGTTATCATGCAGTTACTACCAGCCTACGAATTGACAATGCAACTGTTGACTTCAGCAGCAAAACCAAAGTACATGACAATGTGGACCCTTGTAAACAATCGCCAAACCAGGTATGCGTCGTTACATCACCATCCTCATCTCTCTCTCTCTTTTCGTCTTTTCTTTGTCCTCTCTGGTCTTCTTCATGCATGCGCTCTCTCTCCCTTTTTGTGTCTGTCTGTCTGTGTCCGTCTGTCTGTCTGTGATTTTCTGTCCATCTGTCCGTCTGTCTGTCTGTCTGTCTATCTGTCTGTCTGTTTGTCTGCCTGTATCTATCTTTCTTTCTATCTGCCTGTGTCTGTCTGTCTGTCTACCTGTGTCTGTTTGTTCATATGTCTATCTGTATGTCAACAGAGCCTGATGCAGGCAAAACAAACATACAGATCCTGATGCAGGCAAAACCCGTGAGACAAAGAATAATAACTTTCATAACCCACAACCTAAATGCAGTGGAACTATAACACAACACGATATGTCACTATATACAGCATGACGAGACCACAACGTGGGGATACGACAGTCACAAACGCGCATTCCAACAAGTTGGGCGGATGACAGACCCACCCTCATAACACTGTCGGCGGATACATCACACATCCCGTCAATCTCTGCCTTCGCAGACGGTAAACATACAGAGCAAAAATAATAATAATAATAATAATAATAATAATAATAATAATAATAAAAATAATATGATAATAATAATAATAATAATAATAATAATAATAATAATAATAATAAAATGTATACTTCCTACCTTTTTGGTTACGTACATATGTAGGCGCCGAGAAGTCGGCAGTCCAGGTGAGAGTTCCTTCCTTCTCTCTCTCTTTCTGTGTCTATCTGAAGGTAGCCCTGGCTCGTGATGAATAGGTGAAACTCCGATAAAACAGTCCGATACAGAAATGCTTTTCTTAACAGAGTTGTGTATAGTGAATATGACGACACTTACACTCACACACACACACACACACACACGCACACACATAAAACTTAACATGAAAACACGCATACACAGATAGAGAGGTATACCTATCCAAATTGCGGCTCTACTTCAAAGACTTGTCTGATGTCCGGTGTATTGCTCTCTCTCTCTCTCTCTGCGTTTCTTATGCCGCCGCCGATTGACTGAAATCAAAGAATGTCTGCACTGTCAAAATCTCCCCTCTTTTCCTCTTGTCTGACTAATACCGAGGGAGATATATGGCGGAACGGCGGGGGATTGGACACACACACAAACACACATACGCAGACACACCTCTACCTTGTGATGATCCAGTCCCGCCACATTTTGTGAACCCAATTCAGAATCAAACACGCCCTTCAGAAGTAAGGATTATGTGCCAGACTATTCCAATCGATTTATCACCGACTCATTAGGAGACCCACCAGATCACCCCTATCAAACATATATAATTCTATTGCAGAAGAACACCTACTCGCATCGCCAACACCCCTCAGTGGCGGTCGGTTGTGACCACTTTCTTTCTCTCTCTCACTTTCCCTCCTCGTCTTCTTTTCTTTCCTCTTTCATTGATGTCTCCACCTTGACCCGCCTTCTTCATATTTTTCTCTCACCTTCTCTCTTACTTTCATTCTTCTCCCTCTTCCTTCGTTAAGTCTAATCATCTTTTTCTCGCACGTCTATATTCCTGCATTATCTTCTTCTCCATTTTACTGTGGGTGCTTTCATTTTTCTTCCCCTTCAATCTTCACCTCTCCCCTTTCCATTACTCTACTTGTCATTCCTATGTCATTCTCTTTCAAAAATTATAACGATCGACAATGAAATAATAAAGCCAAAACCAAAAAACGACTAAAATATTAGAATAATAATAATAATAATAATAAGCAAAATCAAAACAAATGTATACTAACCATTTGTTAGGTTAGGTGTACTCATGAAACGAGAAAGAGAGGACAACAACAGACAGAGACCATAACAACGGTTCAGTCGAAGTTTCATAGAATGATGTTTGACTCTCTCTCACACATGCTCACTCGCACACACCCACTCACACACACGCCCACACACACACGCGCGTAGTAGCGTATATTTCCATATCAAGAGGTAGATTGGTTTCAGGTTGTTCATTTTATCTATTATGTACAGGAGACCCGCTACGATTCACACAGACACTCACACTTTCACTCGCACGCACGCGATCAAGCAATCAAACGAGGTTGTGTATACTTTCATATTCTAGCGAAAGATTCATCCAATTTTGCTTATCCTATCGATGAAAGTACAGTGTAGTTGAACGCGACACACACACACACTTACACACACTCACACACACACATACACATACACACTCGCATCCAAAACATATAAGTGTGGCAGTGTATACTCCATGCGTTAGTGGTAGATACATCTGATTTTGCTCATCCTATCGGTGGAAGTAACGCGATTCAACCGCGGGGTTCACATGCACACACACACACATACACACACACACACATACACACACATACACACACACACACAATCATACACACACACACATGCAATCAATCAGACAAAGGGCAGTAGTGTACGTATCCATAATCTAGTTTTAGATTTATATGATTTTGCTCATCCTATCGACGGAAGTAGCAGAGGATTAGCCACGCGATTGAAGCAAACTCATACACGCGTGCACGCACACACGCACGCCAGTAGTGTATATTCTCATATTCTTGTGGTAGATCCATTCGATTTTGCTCATCCTATCTATGAAAAACTCTTTTTCACTCTCTCACATACACACACATACACACATGTGCTCTATTCCCTAAGTGGAACACACTACCTCATTCGTCTGTTCATGACGGGAGAGTAAGCGCTCTTAGTAACGAGAAGTAAGATCATGGCTTGACGAACAAGACAACCAACTGCCAACGGGCAAGACCACAATGACCAAGGTAAGCTTGCCTTTGCTGCTCTTCTCCAACCTTCTCTACGTGTCCCTTTTTTGTCGCGCTCCTATTTTTTTTCCTTCGTGCACTCTGTTATTCTTTCCCTCGTATGTTCATCTTCTTCCTCCCCCTTCCCGAGACCGTAGTCTTCCTCCAATTGACTTCGTCTTCACTATATGTACGAGTTTTTTTTCACAGTACTTATTGAAATTATTCACACGAGGTTTTTTTTACAGTACTTATTGAAATTATTCACTAAAAAAATTCAAGTATTTTTCTCATACAGGAACGTGAAAAATAGAAATAGAACAATTTTCTTCTTCATTTCAAATAGACATAATCAATCTCCTTTGGAAGCATCCTTCTACCTACATGCGCAACACGCAAAAACAACAAGTTCAAGAGAAAATCAGTACAATCCCACACTCAAGTCAAATCTTTTCATTCACATGCATGACTCGCACAACTTTCCTTTGCCTTTTCTTTCGAACATTCAAAACAAACAGGGTCAAACAAAGTGTGGGTTCACACAGGTGTGAAGGAAAATCTGAGTTATTCAACTAACCTTGAATGAAGTTTAGATCCAGCTCACTCGCGAAAGCCGAGTAATATTTCAATCACAAGATAATAATTATCTGAAATCGAAAGATATGGTCCACAACTCCATAAGTTGTGGCTTTCCCACTAAACAACGGTCCACCTTCTTCTCCAAGTACCTGAATGAGCAAGAGACGGGCTCATTGAGAGAACTCAAGTGGCCTAACCCTCCAGGAGGGTGTTCCCACAAATGAGTTTTTATGTGGTCTCAATGTCTCAAACTAATCCCTACTTAGACCGGTCCCAACGTCCTGGTTGTCCCAACACAGTCTTAATTGCACTTTACCCACCAAGGATACTTCCCAACCAATTGCAAGTCCACACCGCCTCCAATCACCATGTCCGCTCACAATAGGCACACCAATGTGTATGTCCCATTATCAAAATAAGTCCCACCTTATCCCAAAATAGTCCCAAATGGTCCCAATGCAGTCCCACACCATCGCCGCAATATCACATGGTTCAGAACTGAAAACCGCTCACGCTGCACGCCGCAAAGAAAAAAATTAAGGTGGCCCCGACTCAAAATCGCATGTGCCACGAGCCCCAATTACTATTGCCCCCGTATACTAATTTCGCACTCTCTTCATGTCTCCAGTCCATGTTCCACTGCCTCACGATCCCAACCGTGCATCAGTGCAAGCTCAACCTCTAGGTCACACTGGTATCCACCATAATCACCACGTTGTCGTGCGCATCGGTCCGGTACCGTACGGGGCAACGCGGGACCCTCCCGGCCGCGTCACGCAGGAGCTGGTCTAAATCCTCGTCGCGAATACACAATGGAGCTTCCGCAAGCCGCTCCGGCCGAGTGCGCCAGCCATACCTCTTGCGAGCCCCTACGACAGTATAGGGCCTACGCGAGGCACGACTTACCTCCACCTTACGGGAGTTGTCTCCTCCCTTCTGTGGGCGTATCCCCGCCGAGCCAGTCCACAGTACAAAAGCTGATCAACTGCAACCGCAGAGGTGGACCAGCCGAGAGCGTTTCTCGTTCGCTGTAGCATAGGGCGTACGCACGGTATTACGCCTCCATCGAACCCTCACATGAACCGGCATCTTGGGGGGCTGAGGTCCCAAGCGTGACTCGTCGTTGGTCGACTACGACGCATCCCACACGCCACGCGCACACCACTATAAAGGACAAAAAAATAAAAACACACACACATACATATACATGAAACGACACAACACAAACAACGCGACTACGCTCCTAGTCCCTCGGTAGCCATCCCATAACTTTCCGCCGCGGAAATCGGAGAGGCGTCGCGCGCGAGACGTGATATAAAACCGCGCGGACATGGGGTTAACTCATATCGACTCGCCGTGCATGCATACGCAAGCAGTCGCAATGGTGGCGTACTATGAAGTACCCATACTCATGCGTCCCTCGTTAATCTCGAGGGTCGCCTTCGACACTCAAGTGTCAGCTGACACGCGCCTTGAGGGAATAATCTCTCAACGCTGGACAACCGCCAAGTGCGGTTGAAAACCACACCCTCTTCTGCACCCTGCGGAGAGTGGGTGGTACACAGGTTCATACTTGTGGTGGCAATCGTCTCTTATTGCCCTTGAAACCAATTCTATCCTCCAGGGTTTGAAAAAAAGTCAAGGGGTTTGACTTTGACGGTTGTCACGAACTACAACGTCCAACTATAAAATTTAACAAACAAAATCACCCAATAAATACACAGACACCCTAACACTCATATATCAAATCGGGACTCGAGATAAAGTAAAAGGAGGGGAAAACATAAATCCACAAGGTATGCAGATCGTTCGTCACATGGTTGTCATTCTCACTGCCTCCAAAGTATAGCCCATAAACCAAACTCCAAAATACTAACCTGCATAAAACACAGGCACACACAATAGCCATATTGTCCTACACCAATGTGGTCAACTTTACTGTTCCCTATAACTCACACCACGCCTCGCACACTTAAACCCCAGTCATAGTTCAACTTTTCATAAATCTCATAAATTCTTTACAATGGTCATTAAAAGAAGTCCGGTTAAAACCTTCAAAGAAACATACAAAATCTCAGGGCTAAGGCAACCAGGTTGAGGTACAAGTGTGGGCAAAGTTGTGTCGTGAGCCGGCGAGTCGACGATCAACCAACCGACCTGTTATCAGTGATAACAGAAGATGATCCTCGTGAGATCGAGTTGAAACTAGTCCAAATCCTGGATCGAATATCCAAAGGAAACCTGTATCATACGACACGTCAACGTCCAAGTTAAATCGTCAATGTATGCAGATTAAATCCCCATGACACGTCCTCACTCAAAACTCTCCTGATAGCCAAGCCTAGGTCTACCTCTAAGCCAGTGCCCCAAAGAAAGGTAGGCCTATGGCAGAATCTCCCCCATACAGAGTGGCTTGCCAGAGTCGCCACCTGTCAAAATATAAACTATCTCCCTTTAACTAAGAAAATTTCGGCAGCGTTTCCCATAGGAAAAATGCCTTTCCAGAATTTGTATCAGCCTGATTATGAAAACTGAAATCATCTCTAACTTAAGAAAGTCAATATTTTGTCTAACTCCCTGAATTAGTAAAAATTTGGGCAGCACCTCCCCTAAAGAAGTAGACTTCCCAGATTTATACTAACTCAGATTTGAACTCATAATAAACTTGAGTTTCTGTCAAGACTAAATTTTAACAACTCCATAGATTTGTAGAAATTTTGGCAGCACCCGCTTTTAGAAAAATGCTAGTCCCAGATTTATACAAAGCTAAGTTCAGAACTTTGAAAATGACTCTGACTCTTCAAAGTCCAATTCTTTCTACCTTCCTGAATTAGTAAAAATTTTGGACAGCACTCCGTTTAGAAAAACAGACTTTCCATATTTTTACTAAGTCATATATAAAAATAAGACAAGTTGAACTTTGACAATCCAAAGTTGACTAACTCATTGGATTTGTAGAAATTTCGGCAGCGCTTCCCGTAGAGAAAGTAGCTAGCCAAGATTTATAGAAAGCCAAGTATAAAAAATTATCTCAGAAAATGCAGAAATTGACTAAGAAAAAATAGACTCAACTCAGAATATGCGAAAATCAAACTAACTCATATGGCTCTAGCACGTGGCGAGCAACTAAAACAACTACCTATCCATCTGAAAACACAAACTACGTAGTCACCTCACTCAGCCACAGGCAAGCCAAACCACAAAGGTAAGTACTCTCACCAGCCCAAGTTAACCTGGACAAACAATAGTTCATGGTCTTTCAGTGATTTAACCCTTTATACCCTGCTTACATAAGACATAAAGTCAGGCCACCCAAACTTATGGGACATGCCTAACTTAGTCATTGAATATACACAAAACAGAAGACACAACTACTTCTCTTCTTTGAGCATATGACTAGACCATTCTAATCGCCCTGAACTGTTTAAGATATCAAAATTATATATATTTGTCTTCCCCTTTGTCTTCTAAGGCTGCATATGATTGAACTAACTTAGGCCACGAGAGAGTTGTGCGACTGGTCCTGGACAGCTCGGTTGCCAAATATAAGCTGGTCAGGGACTTCTTTTGTGGTGGGAGGTTTCTGCATGTCCGGAGGATTCTGTTTCCACGCCTTGCGGATTGCTTCCCAAAACACAGACTTGAGCTTCTTCCTGAAGGATATCATACAAAAGCAGGTCCATACATCCTTTGGCCTGCTCAGACCCCATTCTCTCATCAAGATTCTTTCTGCCAATGTCATCCATTGCTCCCTGGTGATTGTCCTGGCCACTTTGGCAAGCCATCCCTAGCTGTGCTAGGTTCTTGCGGTAGGTCTCTACTAATCCTAGACCCCCTTTTGATCTTAGGGAGGTGTGTATTGAAGGCCACCTTGGAGATGAAGCCTTTGTTGCTAATGCCCTCTACAAGAATCTTGCCACCAGTCTTCTAATCACCTTTGCTACCCCAATTGCAAATTCTCTTACTGTGGTTACAAACCACAATGTTGAGAGAAGCGACAGGTTGGCGGCCACGACCCGCCCTATCAATGATAGATGCCACGCCGACCCCCACATTGTGAGCCGTGCTGCGATATGGTGTTGAAGCAACAAGCCCTGTGTCGAGACCTCCATTTGAAGACTGATCAAAACCTGAAGGAATCTCTTCTCTTCTCCCTTTTCCACCCGCTTCATCCCTCATTCCACGTTTTATTATAAACTGGTCTGGCAATAAGTAGGTGGACTTTCTCCAGTTAACTGAGGCTTCAAAGAGAGTAGAATTCTCCCCTAGAATCTTGTTGAGAAGAACTCCAAGTTATAGGACAGAGCTAGCGAGCAGCCTTGTCTCAGCAAACGAGAAAGCTGGAATGGGGCTGGGACATGCCCGTTGATCATTACTGCCGAGGAGGATAGAGTGTACGTTGCCTTGATCCATGTGCAGAAGCTGGTTCCGAATCCCATCCTCTTCAAGGTAGTAAGGACAAATGTCCAACCCACCTTGGCGTAGGCTTGCTTCAAGTCCAGCAGGAGAACAGTCATGTTCAAACTCTCTGCCTGAACAATCTCTAGGGTCTCGATTGCGGTTACAATACTGTGAAATATGGACCGGCCCTGCACGAAGGCCCCTTGATCTCGTTCCGCCAGACTCAGGAGGTGTTTCGATAGTCTACGCACTAGGGACTTGCCTAGGATTTTATAGGACACGTTCAAGAGGGAGATAGGTCGCCAGTTCCTGACTTCTGACTTATCCCCTTTCTCGAACAGGACTATGATTACGCCATGCGTCATCCCTTTCCCCAGTTTTCCCCCTACTAGCACTTCGTTGTACAGTTCTACCAACAGAGGGGCGAATACCCCCCAATTAGCGAAATATAATTTCACGGTTGGACCGTCCACCCTTGAGGATTTCCCTCTAACCATTGCCTTCACAGTCTGGTTAAGCTCCTCCATGGTGAGCGGTCTGTCCCAAGTCTAGTTTGGTCGTTGTGCTTAGCTTCACCTCAATGTCTTCCCACATGTCTGAGTGGAGGGATAGGTCTGTGTTCACTTTTTTGTTCGGGTGCCCTGTTGTAAAAATGTCTGCATAGTACAGGCTAGCGTACTGAAGCACGTCGTCCGCTGAGAAGGCTACCAGGGTTCTCACATCAAAGAGGTGCCTCAACTTAATCATATTTTTCTGCGACCGTCTAAGCTGTAGTTTTTAAAAAGTATCCTTACTCATCTTATCGTTTCCACTCCTTTTACCTTGAGCATCTTCGGCCATCTACGTTGTTTCTCTTCCTGCACCTTATCTCATTTCGCCATCCATTCGTCTCAGTTACCTTGGGCAAGGGAGGATCGTTGTAGACATATTCCCTCTCTCTATGAAGCATCTGAGGCAGGGGTTTGTTGCTTTAGGAGTTGGTCTTGTTATTGACCTACAGTGGACCGTCCTTACTGGGAGGTACTTCGCCAATTCGCTGGAGACGGCCCGATTTCTTAGATTCGAGTTTTGTGAAGGGTGAGGAGTACTCCAGACCACTTCAAGGGTTGGGTGTGTGCTTGTTGAGGGGAGGTTTTAATCTTCATATAATCTCGCGCACAAGGAAGCTGAAATTAACAACCTTTCCAATTATCATTTTAGGGGTCACTGTCGGATAAAGAAATGCCACTATGAGAGGACGAGTCAAGTGGGACACTAGTTTGAAGTGGATGCATATAAGTGTCACTTGCGTGGATGCGGTTCGCACCATTAAAAATTGTGGACCGGGATTGCATAGATTAGAAAGTGATTCTCCTTGCACAAAGATAATGACATTTGTGAACCTAAGTATCGAGAAAAGTGACTCAATTATAAAATCACTGTTGAACACGTAGCACTTTGAGCAACGCACCTAATCAAGAATCATCCGCTAAGTAGTTTGTCATCGAAGGAGACTGTTCATACATGGTGACAGAACCGGATGCTTAGTTTTGAGCCAGTTGTACGGTGGAATGAATGATATAGCGAACGTGTCTCACCAAGTCGAAACGAAGGCAGTTTTACTACCTTGTCGACTCTGTCGCGGTTATTTTGAAAGCCAACTCTCCGTTCGCGGTTCATGATAGTAGTTTACTTATTTAGTTTTAACTTGAGGTGGTCGGTCTTACTTTGATGTTGTGTTATTGACCTTAGCATTTTATGCTCGAATACTTTGACTTATCAATTTAACTCACGATGGATTCAAATGTACTTCCTTATCGACTAATAGTGAATTGATTTTCATATCTTTATACCTTATCATTGTGCAACATTTTTTTTTTGAAGTTGTGTTTAAGGGATTAGGATTGAGTTGTTGGCTTCACGCCGGGTTGAAACTATCCTAGTTGGTCGATGTTCACTTCGTAATTAGGATATCAGCACCCTAAGGAACGAACGACATCTAAGTCCAATCGAGGTTTTAACTACGTGTGCCTATATTGCAGCGAATGAGCAAACGCACTCGGCGGGCCTACCTCGGCAATTCATCTAAAAGCTTTCGTACGCAGGTCAGTAGCTCGGTAGGGATACGCCCCTAAGGGTGGTGATAGGCCCTTAAGGAAGATAAGTTGTGCCCCGCGGGAACGTATCCTGTTGTAGGGGACCGTAGGATGTACAACTGGCACACCCAGCTAGAGTGGTGAGAGGACAACATTGCCGCGTTTGTCTAGGCGGTTCGCGGGATTGTTTCGATGTTGTCTCTTGCTTTGTTCTTACTCCTGCGTGGCATGCTCGGGAGAGCTCTTGCCTTTTGCGAGAAAACCGGGAGCCGATGCGCTCGAAAACCAGATCTGGGAGGACCAGTTGGAGCCTTACCAGAGAGGTTGCAATATAATGGGTGAGTCGGTTCATGACCGCAATGGTAAAAATTGAGAGTGGGTTGGTGAGGGTTCGACCGCAATGGTCAAATCAGGGTATGGGGTAGGAAACGCCACGTAACCATGATTAGGCTTAGGGATTTGTTAGACGAAGACTTGATCGTAGTAATCAAACCGGGGAGGGGTCAGCCACAACATTACCGTAGATGTTACAGTCTGGTGGATTAGCCAGAGCCCGTTTGCAGGGAACGAACTTGAATGTTAATGTAGCGGACCTCGGGTTGGCCTGTGAGACCAGCCCCTTGGCCTGTTCTCACAGGCCTGTGTTATATTYGGGGTAGGCCAGTCCAGGCCGGTACCTCTGTCGGTACCAGCCAGTCCAGTCCAGTCCCGTCAGTCCGCTGGGGTATACCCCAGCCATTGTCTGTTTTCATTCTCATTCCTCACTTGCACATTTTGGGAGTACGTGCGTTGGAGTCTTGCGTGGGGAGCTGCGTTGTGCCATCTTGCTCCCCCTTCTTCCTCCATCTCTATCTCTGTCACTAGCGGAGCACCACACCTGGTGGGTCCGCTACATTGGTATCGAAGCGGGAACGGTCCCCGCCCCCACCCACCACACCGCACAGCAGGGAAGTACGACAAAACCCGACAGTCGATTTTTTGGCTGTTTTTGGGGCGTTTTCGGGCAAAAAAGCGGGAAAAACATCAAAAAAAGGTGCTGCAGCAGGAGAACTCCACGTGGCGAAAAAGGAAGCCGCATCA
>BFEA01000079.1:1611226-1621513 GCA_003427395.1 Chara braunii
ATACATGCCCTCACTGAGGGCACAGTCACACAAGTGCTTGGACGAATGTATCTGGCGGTTATCAAGGCGTTCGGGAAGTCTCTTTTTTTTCTTTTTCTTTTTCTTTTTCTTTTTCTTTTTCTTTTTCTTTTTTTTCCCCTTCTTCTTTCTTCGATGAAACTGCCCCGGCTCGGCCAAACTCGGTGCGCAGTGAAAATCAGGGTCGGCAAAAACAGGTTGGGAGGTAGTGGTGGTTTAAAATGAGGAAAAAAAAACTACATTCGTCTTTGAAAAAAAAAAAAAAAACTTGAGAAAAACAACGGAGCGGTTGGGGGGGGGAAGAGAGAGAGAGAGAGAGAGAGAGAGAGGGAATCTTACGTCATTAAGGGGGAAGATTCCTTCTCATGTCCACAGGGAAATTCGGCGGGGGCTGTGAGTGTGTGTGTTTGTGAGAGAGAGAGAGCCAAACTGTGCAGGGGCTTGCGGCGAGTTCGCCTTGGTGCTCTCTCTCTCTCTCTCTCTCTCTCTCTCTCTCTCTCTCTCTCTCTCTCTCCCCCGCAAGCACTGAGAGATTCGGGGTCTCTCCAGTTTGTTTTCTATTCTGTTTTAATCGGAGGACTGTCGAAGTATCGAGGAGGGAATGCGAGGCGCAGGGCCTCGATCTGCCCTACTGGGCCCTATTTTCTGTACAGTCGGCCGCCCTAAGTGAAGGCAGGCTCGACCCAGGGCCAATAGGTCTATTTTTGGGGTCACCGCGCAACTAGGTAAATTCAGGCAGCAGCGCCAGTTGGTTGAGAACGCCCAGGCCCAGGGTGCCTTTTTCGTATGTAACTGAGGCAGGCCCTGGGCCGGATACGCAACATGGACCGAACACAGGCCGAGGGCAGTTGGACACGGGCAACCACCAGAGGCCCAGGGCCTGATTCGTGTGGACTGGGGCACAGCCTCTAGGGGCCTACCGGAAGCTTCTGGGCAGGGGCCCAGCGCAGCCAGGCTTCACGCAGCAGGCAGGCAATTTCCATTTAGGAAAGTGCCTGCCCACGCATTCCTCATTCGCGCACTGGCTGCATGTTGCGCAAGTGCTGCTGAGCTATACGCTGGCCAGCGCTCACGCGCTCACGGGCGAGCTGGAAGGAGCAGGCAGCCATAGCCGAGCTGCGCTGCTGTGTACTGGATGGGGCGCATGGTGGTCCTTGGGTGCATGTGGCATCTGTGAGTTGGGGATCGAGGTTACGAGTGAGCCGAGAGACATACCTGGTGCTTGAGGCAAACGGCATTGGCCGAGATCTGCTCGTACTTCGGGGAGCTGTTGACGTCATCAGCGGCATTGTAGATAGGCCAGATAGGATCTGCCATTTGTAGTCCGGGCGCCGAGCGCCAGATAGGATGCCGACATTGGTTCTTTGTTGATGATGATGAGACTATTCGAACATTGTCACTTATGAGCTTTTGCTGTGCTCTTATTTGGTGGGACTCATGTTGCAATTCTGATTTTTGGTTCGAGGTCACGACTATCTGGTCTCATGTGTATGATGTTGCCTGGTTTCTGAAGAGTTCGCTATCGCTCATTTTCCTTGCAATTTGGTATCAGAGCTGTGGTACTGTGCGCTCATCTGGCGCTTGTCTTCTGCCTAAGCGGTACATGCATGCGGTCTACTGAGCGAGCGGCCGTGGGAGGTGTGTAGTGAGGAGGGCGAAGGCAAGTAAGGCGACCAGGAGGTGAGGGGTATCGCCAGGAAGGCTACGTGGTGAATATCGAGTGTTGGCAGTGTGATGAGAACTAACTGATGTGCGATTGATGCTGAGGTGGAACGGCGGTGTAATGCTGTTTGTGCCGAAGCAGCGATTGGTCAACACAATCGGCATCAGGTCATTTGGTGAGAATATATGTGGTTGGGGGCAGCTATTTTGAGGTACGTTGCACCTAACCTTATATACCCTCTTCGACACTTCTTACCGTGAGGATGTGTGTTCTGTCTTGAGAGTCCTCTCATGTGAGGAGTTGAGTGCGCTCAACCTTGAGAGTCATCAGTGTTCACGTGGAGCATCTGGAAGGAGAGGGCGGAGCTATCTGAAGGGCCCTGGACGAAGCACTGGGTCACGGTCACCATGCCAACCCACCGGGAGTAGAGCACGCATGCTTTGCTGCTTTGTCCTTTGTCTGCTCGCTGCGCTATAGATGGGTTCTGAGGGGCAGGCCAGCCCTACAGGAAAGACGAGTACCAGACATCTATAAATAAGTATCGGCGGGGACCTTCCATTGGCTGTGATCATCATCCTGTCTGCGACGTTAAATAATTCCTGAGGACTTCGGGGGGCGTCCATAAAAATGCCTCTTGATCGGTGTAAGGCTCGCTGCATGCGAGCATAAATATTGTGCAGGGCTGGCCAGCTCAGCAGGACTTGGGGCACAGGGGTGGGCCGTGTGCACAACT
Source organism: Chara braunii (assembly GCA_003427395.1). Taxonomy (NCBI): domain Eukaryota; kingdom Viridiplantae; phylum Streptophyta; class Charophyceae; order Charales; family Characeae; genus Chara; species Chara braunii. Next base: position 1,613,641 of record BFEA01000079.1, read on the forward strand.
TTAGACACGCACGCTGTTCCGGAATGCTCAGGGACGCTGACGACAAGAGGCATTCAGGAAGAACTAAGGGAGGGGTAGATTCCAGGTGATAAGTTTGGGAAAGATTCCACTCTGCAAACAGCCAATCAAATGATTATATTTTTATTTTGATTAGTTAGATGTACAGCCATTAACATCTGACAGACAGCATAGTAAGAACTGTTCTCTGTTCATTGTGCTTTCTGTTTGTGAACTAGTCAAAGAAGAAATAGTTTCGTTTGTAGGAATCTGAACTTACCTATTGGACCCAAATGTGTAGTCTCTGACATAGCCACCTATTATTGACATTATTTTATTTTAAATCGGTTTGTGCATTATGCTGCGGTAGGCATCGAGTGTGACCTAGTGCAGATTGTGTTTAGTTCTGTAGCTTATGAGCGACAGGGAGACCACTAGCGAGGACGACAGGATCTTGCGATCGGCTAGACGCCCGATAGCCCACGTGGCATTAGGACCCGAGGGTGACAGGTTACTGTTCCACAAGCTTAGGGAGAGACAGCAGCAGCAGAGGAGAGCCAGGGCAGCAAAGGTCAGCAGGGCGTTCACAAGCGAAGCTGCTGCTTCAGCAGCCATGGCAACTGCTGCACAGCAGAGTTCCCAGGCCAGCAGTTCAGGGACCGTAGGGTCAACGATTGCGCAGACCCTGAGTCAGTTCACTGACGTTATGGCAAGCCAGCCAATAGTGTTGACCCCTGAAGAGGTCGCCATACAGCAAGCAGCACTTCAGGAGGCACAGCTACATAGGGCGTTAGGAGAGATCAAGGCAGAGAAGGAGAAAATGATTAGAAGAAGAGCCAGGATACAGCGGAGACAAGCGGACGTTAGCGAGTTAGAGGGGATGGATCTGACGTACATGGATGATAATGTGAGGACCCTACGGACCGTCCTGCTAGATGTAGTAGAAATGCACGACCACCAGACGGCTCTCTTACAGGACATCCAGCAGAGTCTGGCCGTATTGGTCGGACGGGCACAGGCAGCTCCATCGCCGTCCGGGCCCGGTGCCTGGCCCGTTGTGCATCCTCCTCCTTTTGTCCCACCGGTGACTATGGTATCCCCATATGTCTCTCCAGTATCGGTCCAAGCAATTTCCCTGAGTATGCCTTTGACAGGCAGGTTCTCAGCAGGTCCTAGTGTACAAGTTCCTGTATAGCCAGTGTGTTCCCAACCTCCGCCGCAGGTTGCCATAACCGGGCAACCTGCTGTCTCGCAGCCTGCACAGCCGCAGGGTACATAGACCCAGCAGCAGCTAGTGCAGCAGCCTGGTCCCCAAGGTCCACAGCCTGGAGTGGGACAGGTACCGGGACAAAGCCAATGGGTTCCGACGACGGCCATCGCCTCCCCCAAACCCCTTACAGGGGGCAAGAAGGGCGAAGACCTCGACACATGGTTGAGGTCAGAGCCAATCTATGTCAAATGTAAATTGACCTTGTCGCACGAGGAAGTGTTTGTGGCTGCCTCCTATTTAGAGGGGAGTGCAGCAAGATGGTTGAGTGGTTTAGTGCAACTACAGGGATACGGTCATGACTTCCGCACTTGGGCAGTTAACCAAAAACTGGAGGACTTCCTTAAGCTGGTGGAAGATAGGTGGCATGATACTCAGGAGGCTCAAAAGGTCACTGACGCAATCCTGACTTTGAACAACAGGCAGTTCAAGTCAGTAAGGGAAGCCACAGACGCAGCAGAACATCTTATCTCTGTTCCTGGAGTACGCTATGACCCCTAGGTCTTACTGATTGCATACCTTAGATGTTTTCCTTTGCCTCTCAGGAATCAGTTGGCAGGTGAGGCCAACATCAATATGCACAACTTTCCCTCGTTCAACAAGAAGGCCCTAGACCTAGAGGCAAAGATAGGGCATGGACATACACCCACGGCGGACGGTAGGAAGAAGGCACTGCCTCCCAGCTAGAAGGCGAAAGGCCTCATAATGTTCGTCGACAATGATGGTTCTACCATCGAGTTAGAAGACGACTTCCAGGCGGGAGCTGGTTCAGAGGCGGGCAACGTAGAAGTTTCAGGGGGTGGAACAGTCGCTGCCTCTGTCGAGAAAGGTAAGGCGTCTACGGAGGTTCCCGGTCTAGGAGTCAAGTTGACCCTAACGCTCCTCCATGAGAGAAAGCAGGTCTCATAGAGGACGTGTGGAAAGACCGGTATACCAAGCAGGCCTGTATTCGTTGTGGTCAATAACCAATTCAAGTGCCGCAACAAGAAGGTGACCGAGAAGATCCCGCCTAAGACCGAGAAGATCCCGCCTAAGATGGGGCCGGTGTTGGGATCCTCTGCTCCCGTAGGTAGCAATGTGGCCAGCGGTTCTGGCACTACTCCGAGAAACGCATCGGGCCAGTAGGAATAGTAGCTGATCCTGCTAGGGTCGAGGTGGTGGTCACACCCTCACCATCTCGAGAGATGGCCCAAGCTACTGACTCCATCGTCATCCCGCAAACACATTCGGACCCAACAATCCTCTGTTCGCTGAATGTGTTCAAGTCCTTAGAGGAGCTAGAGGAGGAGTGGTCTAGATCGCACCCGCTAACTTCTTGGACGGCCATGGCCAAAGCCCCTAAGGGTGAGTTGTTCGTCGACGAGGTGGTCATCGGCGGTTGTAAGTCCGGGGCCTATTATGACACTTGCTCGACGCGGAACTTCATTAGTCGCGAGTGCATTGAGAGACTGCGTTTACAGTGGCAAGTGCAACGCCTGAGTCGACCTGTGGAGTCGACTTGTGCCAACAAACAACGCATGGTAGTCAATGACTACCTTAAAGACATTGAGTGTTTTTTCCCGTACGCGGGAGTGGAACTGAGACATCGAGTCTCGTTCCTAGTAAGCAATGATCTCCCTATGGATATCTTGTTAGGTATGGACTACCTCTCGGCTGCACAGCCCCAGTTTGACGGGGACCGAAAAGTGGTCAAACACACTTTTGCCCGGAGGGAGGACCGCCAGATTACGTAAGTTTAAAGCTAGTGGTCTGATCGGGTCCTATGGATGCATGTGTGAGGCCGCGTTTTATAATTATTATAAGCAAAATCCGGAGGAGGGTATGTACTTAGTTTATGTCTCTGCAACAAGCGAGCCGGTGAAAATGCCGCCGGAGATAAAGGGAGTGGCCGCTAAGTACCCTGATCTATTTGAAGAGCCGAAAGGGGTTGTTGAGAGGGAGGTCGTCCACGCGATAGAGATTATCCCAGGGTCTATCATTCCGAAGGGTAGGATCTATCGGATGTCTCCAGGCGAGCTCGATGAGCTCCGTCGGCAGCTCAAGGAACTCATAGAGAAGAGTTGGATTCGGCCTAGTGTCTCCCCTTACAGGTCTCTAGTTTTATTTGTACCGAAGAAGGGGGGAACCTTGAGGATGTGCATTGACTATAGGGGCCTCAATGCCATCACTGTGAAGAACGCAGAGCCCCTACCGTGCATCGATGACTTGTTGGACCAAGTGCAAGGGTGTCGGTACTTCAGTAAGATAGATTTGAAGGGCGCCGGTACTTCAGTAAGATAGATTTGAAGGGTGTCGGTACTTCAGTAAGATAGATTTGAAGTCCGGGTACCATCAAATTGCAATCCGGCCCGAGGATCAACAGAAAACCGCTTTTCAGACCAGCTACGGTCTGTACGAGTTTGTGGTGATGCCTTTCGGCCTTTGCAATGCTCCTGGCACCTTTCATCACGCCATGAATAGGATCTTTCATGACTACTTGGATAAGTTTGTCATCGTGTACCTCGATAACATACTTATTTTCAGTAGGACTGTCGAGGAGCACGTTGGCCATTTAGACAAAGTCCTTAGCCTCCTTCGACAGCACCAGTTCAAGATCAACGGGGAGAAGTGTGAGTTTGGCCGCACCCGGATCTTGTGCTTGGGTCATGAGATTTCCGTGGAGGGATTGAAGCCCGATGACACGAAGGTGACCAGCATTCGTCACTCGTCGTGTCCTCAGTCTGTGACTGAGATGAGGTCCTTCTTAGGGATGATCGACTACTGCCGCAATTTGTTAAGAACTATAGCATAATGGTCGCCCCTTTAACGGATCTGACACGCCTTGACACCCCATGGGAGTGGACAGACAGGTGTGAAGCATGCCCTCACTCACCATGAGGTCTTGAAACTGCCCGATCCTGACAAGCCGTTTGTTGTAACCACGGATGCCAGCCAATATGGCATTGGTGCCGTACTTGCGCAGCACGAGGGGAAAAAGTTGAGGCCGATAAAGTACATGTCCAAAAATATGCCCTCTCAAAAGCTGGCCAAGTCCACTTATGAGAAGGAACTCTACGCGATTTACAAAGCGTCGACTCATTGGAGGCACTACCTACTTGGTCGCTTCTTCTACGTCAGAACTGATCATCAGACCCTGAGGTGGATGAAGACTCGACCGGTACTCTCCGATGCTCTGAAGCGATGGATCGAAGTCATAGAGCAATACAACTTTGAGCCCCAATACATCAAGGGGGAGTACAACAAGGTTGCTGATGCGTTGTCGCATAGGCCAGACTTCTTGGGTGCGCTGGTCACTGAATTTGGGCTTGCAGACGATGTTATTCATTCTTTGGTGGAAGCCTATCATGAGGATCCGTTTATGGCCGAAATCATACGCAGACTCGAGGCAAAATACAAAGCAACTGCCGACGAGTTTGTGTTGGTCAACGGCCTGCTGTTCCTTGAGAAGGCCGGGAATAAATGTTTGTGTGTTCCAAATTGGGAGTCCTTGCGTAGTTTATTTTTAGGTGAGTGTCATAATGCCACCAGACATTTTAGGTATAGAAAGACTGCAGCAAATCTTTTGCAGCGGTTCTGGTCCACAACGATGAGAGATGCGAAGCTGTACGTGGAGACTTCTCAGGTATGTCAGAGAGACAAGCCATGCACACAGGCCCCTCTTGGGCTTCTTAAGCCCCTTCCGATTCCGGAAAGGCCCGGTGAGAGCCTCTCTATGGATTTCATGGAAACGCTGGTCACCAGCAAGAGCAGAATGAGATATGTCTATGTCATTGTGGATAGGTTTAGCAATTATGCTAGGTTAGTCGCAATGCCTGCTACAGCCAAGACGGAGTATGTGATTAAGTCGTCTAAAGAAAACTGGGTCAGAGACTTTGGGCTTCCAAAGTCCATTGTAAGTGACCGGGATGTCCGATTCACTAGTGAGTTGTGGAAGGCAGCCGCTGCAGAACAAGGAACACATCTGCAGATGACTTCTGGGAACCACCCAGCGGCAAACGGGCAAGCGGAGCAGCTGAACCGCGTTGTACAACACCTGTTGAGGCACTACATAAAGCCCAACCAGGTGGAATGGGATGAGAAACTTGCTCTCATCGCCAGCCTGTACAACAATGTCGTGCACAGCGCAACAGGGGTGAGTCCTAACAGCCTGCTACTGACTTTTAAGCCTAGACTGCCTCTAGACTTCCTGCTACCTGAGAATCAGCCGACAGCTGCACCTGGAACGTTAGAATTTGAATATCGATATGAGCAGTTGATGCAGCAAGCGGTAGAACAGATGCACAAGGCCCAGGCGGCGATGATAGAGTCTGAGAGCAAGCACAGCAGCCCATCAACAGTTCAGGTAGGGGACAGAGTCTGGGTCAAGTCCTCGGAACTGGGACAGGAGCACGGGATATCCCCCGCAAGCTCATGCCACAGTACTTTGGACCTTGGGAGGTTCTTAATATTGTCGGGGAGGATCTGGATGGGCCATCATATGTAATACATATCCCTGGTCATCTTCGCACTTACCCTGTCTTCCACGCCTCTAAGCTTGCACCATTCAAGGAAACTGAACAGTTTCCCTTGCGACGCTTGATGCTGCCCCCAACCATGGATGGAGAGGTCGACATCGACGACATCGTGGACCACAGAGAAATGACAGTTCCAAGACCGACAGGCAGGGGACGTCCTCCTAAGCCGAAGCTGCAGTACCGCGTTCGGTTCAGACATCACACTGATCCTAAGGAGGACAGAATCCGACAGATGGTTCACTCGGGACGAACTGAAGCAGAGTGCTCCACAGGCTGTCGCTCATTATGAGAAGTCACTGCAGAAAGGAAAGCGCCAGATTGAGTAATCAGACTTCTCAGAGGACTGTCGAAGTATGGAGGAGGGAATGCGAGGCTCAGGGCCTCGATCTGCCCTACTGGGCCCTATTTTCTGTACAGTCGGCCGCCCTAAGTGAAGGCAGGCTCGACCCAGGGCCAATAGGCCTATTTTTGGGGTCACGGCGCAACTAGGTAAATTCAGGCAGTTGCGCAGCGCCAGTTGGTTAAGAACGCCAAGGCCCAGGGTGCCTTTTTCGTATGTAACTGAGGCAAGCCCTGGGCCGGATACGCAACATGGACCGAACACAGGCCGAGGGCAGTTGGACACGGGCAACCACCAGAGGCCCAGGGCCTGATTCGTGTGGACTGGGGCACACCTCTCGGGGCCTACCGGGAGCTTCTGGGCAGGGGCCCAGTGCAGCCAGGCTTCACGCCGCAGGCAGGCAATTTCCATTTAGGAAAGTGCCTGCCCACACATTCCTCATTCGGGCACTGGCTGCATGCTGCGCAAGCGCTGCTGCGCTATACGCTGGTCAGCGCTCATGCACTCACAAGCGAGCTGGAAGGAGCAGGCAGCCATAGCCGAGCTGCGCTGCTGTATGCTCGATGGGGCGCATGGTGGTCCTTGGGTGCATGTGGCATCTGTGAGTTGGGGATCGAGGTTATGAGTGAGGCGAGAGACATACCTGGTGCTTGAGGCGAACGGCATTGGCCAAGATCTGCTCGTACTTCGGGGAGCTGTTGACGTCATCAGCGACATTGTAGATAGGCTGGATAGGATCTGCCATTTGTAGTCTGGGTGCCGAGCGCCAGATAGGATGTTGACATTGGTTCTTTGTTGATGATGATGAGACTATTCAAACAGGTTCTGTGATTCATGCAATGTCTGATGAACAAGATATGCGCAAAATGGGAGGATTAGCTTTTTTGTTACCTTTTACTTATGCTATGATGCTAATAGGCAGCATGTCTTGAACCAATGCAAACAGGATTAAAAGCGGTGGATAGCCTTGTTCCAATAGGTCGTGGTCAACGAGAACTTATTATTGGAGATGGACAAACAGGTAAGACTGCCTTCGGCTTCGCCCACTTCGTGTCCTGAGGTTGCCTGGAAGTCCACGGGGGTAACTGGTCACTTGATCCAGTGAAACCCCGCCAAATAGGTAAGAGAACTCAAAGCAAGTAGAGTTAGTGAGCCGTGTAATGGGCAACTATTTCGCACGGTTCGGAGGGCACTTCAGTAAGTCTGTGCAAATCAGATTGAAGTTTTGACCCCTATCCCTTTTGATGATGCCAGAAGTCGTTTTGATATACGATTTTACATGGACTTCATTTTTTGAGTTTTTTATTACCTCAAGGCGTACCTTTGCCACTAGCACCTTTTTTAGTACTTCTTGAACTAATTTCTTATTGTTTTCGCGCACTAAGTCTAGGAATACGTTTATTTAGGCTAGCCAAGCTATATATACGTTGGATAGGAAGAGGATTCTCTAATAAGCCCCACTTAATTGGAGACTTAGGATTTATGTAATACTTGTGAATTGAAATATGAGTAGAATGTATTTAAACGTTCAAACGGATAAAGAAAGCGACCTCTGTGCAGCCCATCTCTGTTCGGCCTAGGCTCGCCATCTACGTGCTTACCCGCCGGCGAACACCATCTTTCTTATTATGTATGGTGTGCGTTAATTGAAATAGAATAGAAATGGGGGCACAGTTTATTTAAATAAACAGGCCTCTGGAGGACTACAGCGATAGATAGATCGCTGTAGTCTGCTCGCTCTGGCCAGACCTTTCT
>BFEA01000079.1:1627611-1645876 GCA_003427395.1 Chara braunii
GGCTCGAATGACGGCCAGATTCAGTACCCTGAACGCTTCCGCGCCTCCTCCTCCTCCTCCTCCTCCTCCTCCTCCTCCTCCTCCTCCCGCCGCTTCCAGAACCTGGCGCACGCTCTGCGAATGAGTGAAATGCAGATACAGCCTGGTCTGCAGATCGCTCATCTTGCAGCAGACCACCTCCACAATCTTGGGAGGAAGATGCTTCGACAATAGAGCGTTGGTTCGCCGCAGCACGAACTGATTCACGATCGTCGACAACTCCGAGGATCGTTCCGCTGCAAGGCATCGTTCTTCTTCCGTTGCGTCCGGCTCCCTGCCCGTCAAAATGGGCCCTTCGAAGTACCGGCGGAACGCCGCCGCGTCCCCCAGAACACCGGGGTTAGTGAAATCGACCATCGCGAAGAACTCTTCGAGATCATTCTGCATTGGAGTTCCCGACAACAACACCCGCCTTCGACATGGCATCGCTGCCAACGCCTGGTTGGTCAACGTTTTGTCGTTCTTCAACCTGTGGGCCTCGTCACAGATCAGCAGATCGCAGCTCCTCTCGCTTTCGTGGAACTTCTTGCAGTGGAGGCGGAACGTCTCGTACGAGATGATCAGCACTTGGCAGGCAGTTTTAGGAGAAACAGGACGAAGGAACGCCGAGATTCCCTCCACCACATCGGCGCGCGTCGACTCAGAAAGTGCCATCGCCCTCACGCGATCGCCTAACCATTTGGTCAGCTCCGAACCCCAGTTGCTGACCAGGCTCGTCGGGGTCACGATGACCACACGAGCGGCCATCGGTGTCCCATCGAATCCGGAGCAAAGGAGAGTCCAGAGCAGAGTGATGCTCTGCAAAGTCTTGCCAAGGCCCATGTCGTCCGCGAGGATGCAGCCGCGGCAGCATTTTGTGGTCCGGTTGCTGCTGCTGCTGCTGCTGTCTTCGTCGTCGTTCGATGACACATTCTTGGTATTGAGAGGGGAGGAGGAGGAGAAGTCTCGCAGACCCGCCACGCACTCGAACATGAACTGAACACCTTCCCGCTGATGTGGCCGCAAGAAACGCACGAGGTGGTTGTCCACGAGGATCGGTCGCGATCTTTCCGTCACGTACTCTCCGCCGTCGTCGGGATCCCATAACAGTAGCGGCTCGATGCCAGGTGGGAGCGCATCCTCCCCGCCGCTCGCGTCGGTTGTTGTCGACGATTGCTCTGTTGTGGCAGGCGGCTCCTCTTCCACCTTGGAATCCTCCTCCGGCGGAGGAGGAGGCGCAGGCGGAGGCGGGGCGCTCAGCGACGGCTCGAAAGGCTTCTTGCTTCCCCACGGAATGAACTTCTTCCTGGCATTCAGCCGACGCAGCAGCTCGACGCTCGCGGATCCGCCGCTGTCGCCCGCGCCGGGACAGGGAGACTTGAAGGGCTTACGAACGACTGCCGCTCCCGCTGACACCGACAGGTACTTCGTCAGAAGCGGCTGCCGCTTAACCACGAGCTCGCCGCTGAGCAGAGCGGCGACATTTCTGTCTTTCTGGTTCAGCTCCGCTACGGCCTTCTTCTTCGTCTCCTGTTTCGTCGTCACCTTCTTATTGCTGCTGGCGGGTTCTAATTTCTTTCTCGTCATCAGTCCCGATCGCGCTACCAGGCTGGGTCGCGAAGCGGCGGCCCCGGCAACAACACCCGTCGCCGCTGCACTTGACTGCTTCTTCTTCCTCTTCTTCTTCTTCTTCGATGAGAGCGGTGGCTCCTCCTCTTCTTCTCCTTCTTCATCATCGTCGTCGTCGTCCCCGTCCGCCTCGTTCTCGTCCTCATCATTGACATCGTCGCTATAATCATCGCCGTCGGACTGTCGTTCATCATCCACCTCGCTAGCGGACGAAGACGTGGTGGGGCAATCATCCTTGTTGTTGGCGGCGCACAGGAGATCATTATACTCCTGTAAGCTCACGCACCTGTTGCAGCCATGGCCACGTTCGTAGTTCTTCCAATTCTCACAAACATAGCCTTCGCCAACGCCTCCCCATCCCTCAAGCGCCGGCTCCAGCCGCGCCTCCCCGCAATGGGAGCACGCCACATGTTCCGCACCCATTGTCGGGATCGCGTCATCAACACACCCGTGAAACCGACTATACCTATATGTTGACTGCTGATCGAAGAACACCCCCGTGAAGATCTGAACAAGCATAAAGCAATCTAAGCGCCAGGGGTCAGCAAAGGCAAGACAGGGCAGGGTGGATGAAGGTCGGTAGTAGTCAACCTACTTCTCACGCCTGCCCCCTATGCGCGACGGAAAGACGAATACGGTGGCGAATCAAATCAACCAATCAATCAAAAATGGATCAATTTAGAGTAATGCGTATAAATCTATCAGTCAATCAATCAACAGACGAATGGTCTACGCTGGTAGCTCTCGTCAAGTCTCTCGGTTCACTCGCGTTCCGTGGGTCTGGCGATAAACTACACTCAAACGGCCACATTGCTTCCAACAGATGGAAAACGAATACCTTTCCGTGCTTTCCTACTCCCCTCTCCGCCCTGCGCTCTCTCTCTCTTGCTATCCCTTCCCGTTCATTTTCACCTCCTCTCTCGTCGGCTTCTTTCCCGGACAACTCGTCCTCACCAGAACAAACTTGCACCCCGTTTTGTCCTTTCGTCGGTGGCGACAACAACAACTTCGAGATTTCCATTGCACTTCGGGATCTTGGCTCATCCCATGGGGAAACCTGCTTCACATCGCACGCCGATCGGTCGAGGTCATCGATCGATCGGAAAGGTGACAGGCACCGCGCGTGGCGGCCACATCAGATAATCAATCAATCTCGTCGCTCCCCTGCTTGATGTCGACGACGGTGTCCAGCCAGGTCTTTCTTTTCGCGATCACCGTCCAAAACTTTCATTTCTTCAGCAACTGCTACCGGCATAACCACAATCACCATCGTGATCATGACCATCGTTATCATCATTCATCCATGATAATCATCAATCATCACCATTACCGTCACTACGCTCGACCGATCTGATGAATCATCGACCCGATTATCGGGTCTGCTTGCTCAATCTGATTATTGTGATCATCCTTTACGATTGCCATCATGCATACTTCACGATCGCCATCATGATCAGGCGGGAAGGCCTATTCAACCGAGCTGGTAAAACATAAGCATGCATAAATCAGTACTAACGATTGATTAACTACGTCCATACCCCTCATCACGATCATCGTCGACCGATAGTCATCATCAATCCAATGAAATCGACTGCATAACCCTTCACAGAGATCGCATATCAACGTTGGACACTTCGCCGTCTGATGCAACGCGAGGGGAAAAACAGAACGGGGGAAAAGCACCGCACGACAATGGCACAACACACCCAGAATCCAGATGGATGACAAAACGTTATTTCCAAAAACAAAAAGAAGAAAAGAGAAGGACACCATTACCATCATCAACCTGCTTCTCCCACCCTCGCGCACTGCCGCCACACGCATTCATTCACAGAGAAAAAGCGGATCAGTGTGTCCGGGGACAACAGGTCAAGAAGTAAATGGAGAGAAAAAAAAGGGGACAAAAAGGTAGAAAAAAAAGAGAGAGAAAAGGCACGTGGAATGCGACTGTGTGGATGACGGGAATGACGTCAGGCTTGAACCTCCTCTAAGTGCATCATCATAATAGATTGTGCGCGTTCCAGTACAGGGGTTCTTTGGAACCGATAGAGAGAAAACGCAATGATACAAATGTAGTTGTACCAGTTTATTCCGGAAAGGGAAGACAGGTGGGGACCTCTTGGTGGGGAGAAAGGGGTGAAAGTAGTAAATGGCGGAGCAACATTACAAAGAGAGCATTAGAGAGCAATACGATTCGGGCGCGATGATGCATGTACGTTTACCACATTGCCACATAGGAAAAGGGAATGAGAAAGCTCTTTGGAGCGCATCGATTCGTAGGGAGACTAGGATGTCCTGCTCCCCCGGCTTTGAATTTCAGGAAAAACTTCCTTGATTCGTGATACATCCCGGTTCAGTTCTGCTCCTTGGAGAGTTCTAAAAGGAGAGCTGCCATTAGATCATACTCGAACTAGGAATACCTTAACTCTAACCGCATTTTCGTCCCGAGTGTGTTTGTGTGCGCTCGTGTGTGATGATGTTTGTTCATGATTGTGTGCGTGAGATGTATACTTCGTTCTCGCAAGTGTGCACGGGTATGTGTGAAGGCCGTAAGTTTCGCTCTTTAGACGAAACAGACATTATGCTTTATACTTCCCCCTCATCCAAACGGAATACAGATATCTGTTCTTCGGGACATTCGTTAAAATTCGAAACATACCTTTCTCGGACTTTTGGCTCAGATCAAGTGTGTAGTATCTGTTCAGATCCTGATCCGTGGTCCATCGGGAACTTAGTGCCAACGGACTGTGATAGTCCTCTGGATACCCCTGATCGGTATTAGCGGGCTCTATGACCAACACGGTGTGAGTGCGTGCGCGAGTGGGTGTTGTGTGGTGTGTGGGAGAGCGTTGGCCATAGCCTCTGCTGCTACTCGATGAGGGGTGGGGGACGATGAGAAAGGGAGGCGCAGCTACTGGCAAAATGCTTGGTCTTTGGGTTAGACGGCGGCCCCACCCCGTCTCTGACTACAGCTGTTGGGGGCGGGGGGCAACATGATTTACCTCGTTTGTGAGGCCCTATGCTTGCAGGGGTCCCCTCTGTATAGTCTTAGGAGTAGTGGTAGGAAGTACTGGTAGGAAGCTATGTATCACCAGTGGCAGCTGAATCTCATCCGACCCAAGCATCAGCCTGTCTGACACCATGACCTCCCCGTCTTGCAATCCTACAGCCTATCCTTGTGTGTGCTCTGTATGCATACTATATGAAGGGGATCCAACTCTTGCACCACTCGGCTCAATGCTCGAAGATCCCGGCTCCTGTCCACTAGGAACCTGCTGACCCTTGGCCTCTAGTCCACCGGCCTGGTCCGTCGTGGTCTGCTGCGCCTGAACATAGGGCAAGGAACTCATCTGTCGCTCCAACTCCCAATTCGCGATGAGACCCTCCACCGCAGAGCTCAGGTAGGCACGCTTTCGCTCAAGAACCTCGATCCTCATGGATGACTCCTCAACTCTCTCATCCCGGGCCTCCTCCCGTCTAATGATCCACTTCACATGCTGCAAAACACCCACCAACCCCTCAACCAAGGACTGCGACAATAATACCCAACTGTCGCCCTTTCTTTGCATGCTGATGCTCGACCTCAGACATGAGCTCCTCTCCCTCAAACAATTGTCTCCTCATGGCCTCCTGCTGGCCTACTGCAGTGTCGCCCTCAATGTAGATCTTCATTGTAGTGCGCTCCACCCGGTCAAGTATCATTCTAAGGAGGTCCGCATATAGTCCTAATCGCGCACCTCTCACAACCACCAGGAGACGTGCATACTCTCGCTCCTCCTCCTCGAGTGCTCAACTGCAGGCGCAATATCTACCAAAGCCTGCTCTGCACGAGCTCGCCAATCCCTACCATTTGTTTATCTCGGGCGTACTGAAGTCTCTGCCTCTCCCTGAGTCTGCGCGGCCCTAGCCTCGACGACGTTCCTGAGCTCGGCCACCTCCTGTCTCAATGCATCATATGTCGCCGACCTATCCTAACTTAGCTCAAAACTTTGTATGTCGACCCTCCTCGCATAATCTCGCACCCGCTCAGTCGCCTGCCTTGCTGCTGCCAAACCCTCTACAAAATAATCCCGTGGTTGAACTAGGTCCGTATGCAAAATTCTGAGGTCACCAACCCGTTGGTCCTTTGGCAGATTAAGCCATGTGGCTAGCCGCAATTGTTCGAAGGCAAGACAGCCTGAGAAGGGCACAACGGGTAACTGCCCCAACTCGTGAGCCATGCATGCATCTCTCTCAGTTGATCCCACTCTCGTAGTCCTTGCGCTTCGTCTGTAGGTGCGTCCCTCTTAGCGATCAACGCCTCTCAAAACGGTTGTATACCCTCTTGAATAGACTCTTCAACAACTGTCTTGGGTAGTTCCTCGTTCTGCACTGGTGTCCCCCCGAAGTTCATAGGCAACGATCCCACATCTCGAGTTAGTGTCTCCATCATAGTATACGAGGTCCCGCCTATCCCTATAACCTCCTCCTCAACTCGCTCTAGCACCTCATCGGTGGGTGACGGTCCGGCTTCACTATCTTGTTGGCCAGACTCAACCGGAGGTTCCATACAATACAGTTGCGCCACCAACAAGTCCTTTGTCTCCCCCAGTGACTCATCCCCTCGGGTTCCCTCACGTTGTGGCCGCTCACCTTGGGACTAATCGTCAACCAAGATCGTGTCAACGCCTTCCTTAACTCCTTCCTAAGGAGGTAACGTAGCCTGCTCCCGAGGTCCGTCATGCGATGTTCGCCCCCTTGCCTGCTGGTTTGTACGCGACAGCGACTCTGGCTGGCCCGATTGTCTAATGATTAGCAACAACACTCTCTTGTCTGTTGTGGCAGAGGCCCCTCATCCATTGTGACTCTCCTTAGGGCCTTCGCTAGAGGCCTCCCAACTGTCTACCTCTTAGTCTTATGATACTCGACCCCCCGCCGGTGCTGCTCAAACAGCAGTTAAACTCTATCTCTAATGATACCTCACGCCGTCGTCGCCTGACAACAGGGTCCACTGCCTCAGGGCAATGGTGCTAAGGGAATGTTTTGCATTACTCGTAACACTATCTTCCTCTACCATGACTGCACTGTCTTTTTCCGTATAGTACTTACCTCTGGATACAGGAGAACCTTTTGACGCCTCTTTCCAATGCGACGACTAAATCTTTTTTTTCGTATGGATAGTTAACAGGCCAGACAACTAGATAACAATCTGCTATTTTATCACATGCGCAACCAACACTCATTTGCCTAATCAAGTAACAAGCATTTTCATAAATTAATATAATTTTCACACTTGGGTATAATGAAACCACAAAAATTTAAGAGTTAACGCACCACTAATAAAAAATAAGTTGTCGTTTTGCCTGGATCATCGACATGCACTTAACCCAGGTTCATTCACATAAAACCTCGGTAAGCATCCGAGATCCCTGACAACGGCGCCACGTATCGTGCACATCGGTCCCACAGAGGGGACCCCCCTGACCGCATCATGCAAGATTGGCAGGAATCTTTCGGGACACATGCAATGAAGCAGCGGTGCCGCTCCGTCCGAGTGCCCAGGTATACCTCCTTCGAGCCCCTACGACATGGTACGGCCTTGTGAGGCACAACTTATCTCCACCTGCAACAGCTGTCACCATCCCTTATGTGGGTGTATCCCCGCCGAGCTACCAGTCCACAATACGAAGTTTTTACATGCAATCGCAGAGGTGAACCTGCCGAGGGTGTTTTCTCGTATACTGTATCATAGGAGGTACGCGCGGTCACGCTTGAATCGAATATGCACGCGAACCGACACTTGGGGTGTTGATCTCCCAAGTGCGGGCCTATGCCGATCGACTATAACCCTCAACTTAATCACGTGTCAAACAACCATAATTATCATTAATTTAGAATTTTGCGTACTAGCCTAGCGTCTTCGTAAGTATCTTTGACCCTTTACTCGACCCTGTGGCAACTAGGCTTACCCAAGCATAATGATTATCGCACACCCAAAAATTCTTATATGAAAATTGTGAAGTGAGAAAAATGATATCGATTTGTGTATCCTGAAGAAAAAAAAATTCAACCACGAAATCGGGAGGAGGGTTGTGTTGTTTATGCTGAAACCACATGATACACATAACTTTTTATATCAAACATGGTCTTAAAACACATATGTATTGAAAAATTCATAAAGTGATAAACGTTTTGAAAACTATAAAAACAACCCCTATAGATACCTCACAGGCTACGTGAACATCCTGAATCATCACGAAGTGACGAGCGTCCAGAAGATCATGAAAGCAACCCTTATGACAATCTGTTTAAGCTACCTGAAAATCATGAAACATCTGAAAGATCATGATTTTCAGGTAGTTTGAACAGATGGTCATAAAGGCGGTTTCGTGGTCTTCGAAATGTTCATCACTTCGGGAAGCTTCATGATTTTTTGATAACTTGAACAGATGACCATAAGGGTTGCTTTCATAGTCTACGGGATGATCATCACTTCAGGATGCTTTATGATTTTCGTATAGCTTGAACAGATGACCGTAATGATTGCTAGCATAGTCTTTGGGACGCTCACCACTTATGATGCATCACAATTTTCGGGTAACTCGAACAGATTGTCATACGGGTTGCTTTCATGGTTTTCGACATGTTAATCGCTTCGGGATGCTTCCTGATTTTTTTGTAGCTTAAACAGATGACCATAACGGTTGTTTTTATGGTATTCGGGACATATATCACTTTGGGATGCTTCATGATTTTCGGGTAGTTGAAACAAATAATAATAAGGGTTGCTTTTAAGGTTTTTGAAAGTCGAAACGTTCATCACTTCGGGATGCTTCATGATTTTCTGTTACGTTGAACAGATAACCATAATGTTTGTTTTTATGTTCTGCGAGACGTTATCACTTCAAGATGCTTCATGATTTTTTATTACCTTTAACAAATGACCATAAATGTTATTTTCATTGTCTTCGGGATGTTGTATTATTTTTTGGTAGCTTGAACAGATGGTCATAAAGGTGACTTTCATGGCCGTTCATCACTTTGAGATATTTCATGATTTTCAGATAGTTTGAATAGATGGTCATAAGTTGCATTCGTGGTCTTAGGGGCGTTCTTCACTTCAAGCCCGAAGACCATGAAAGCGACCCATATGGTCATTTGTTCAAGCTACCTGAAAATCGTGAAGCTTCTCGAAATGATGAACGATCCGAACACCATGAAAACAACTCTTATGGTCACGAAACATCCTGAAGTAATAAACGTCCTGAAGACCAATAAGGCAAACCCAATGACCATTTGTTTAAGTTACCCGAAAATCATGACTCATCTCTAAGTGACGAATGTGCAAGAGACCATTTGTTCAAACTATCCGAAAATTTATGAAGCATCCCGAATTGAAGAACGTCTCGAAGACCATAAAGACAACCCTTATCGCCATTTGTACAAACTACTCGAAAATCATGAAGCATCCGGGCGTGATGAATATCCCGAAGACCATAAGGACAACCATTACAGTCATCTGTTAAAGTTACTTTAAGACCATGAATCATCCCGAAGTAATAAACGTCCCGAAGACTTTGAAAGCAACCCTTATGGTCATCTGTTCAAGATACCCGAAAATCATAAAGCATCTTGAAGTGATAAACGTCTCTAAGACCATGAAATCAACCTTAATCACCATTTGTTCAAGCTACCCGAAAATCATTAAGCATCTCGAAGTGATGAACGTCCGGAAGATCATGAAAGCAGCCCTTATGACCATCTGTTCATGCTACACGAAAATCATGAAGCATCCTGAAGTTATGAACGTCCCGAAGACCATGAAAGTAACCCTTATGATCATCTGTTCAAGTTACCCTGAAATCATGAAGCATCCCAAAGTGATGAAAGTCCCGAACACCATGAAAACAACTCTTATACCCATAAACTCGAGCAACCCGAAAATCATGAAACATTCCGAATTGATGAACGTCCTGAAAACAATAAAAACATCCATGATGGTAATTTGTTCAAGTTACCTGAAAATAATGAAGCATTCCAAAGTGTTGAACGTTCTGAAGTGATGAACGCCCCGAAGACCATAAAAAAAAATCTTATAATCATCTGTTCAAGCTACCAGAAACTCCTAAAGCATCTCGAAGTGATGAATGACTCGGATACCATGAAAGCACGACGTATCCCACAAACATGAATGTCCCGAAGACAATAAAAATAACTTTTATGACCATTTGTTCAAGGTTCTCGAAAATCATGAAGCATCCATAAGTGTTGAACGTCCCTAAGATAATGTTAGCAACCCTTATAACCATTTGTTAAAGCTACCCGAAAATCATAAAGTGTCCAAAAATGATGAAAGTTCAAAAAAATATGAAAACAACCTTTATGACCATCTTTTCAAGTTATCTGAAAATCATGAAGCATCCCGAAGTGATGAACGCCACGAAGACCGTGAAAGCGACCCCTATGCTCATTTCTTCCAGATACCATAAAACAATGAAGCATTCAAAAGTGATGAACGTCTCGAAAATCATGACAGTAATATATATCAGCATTTGCTCAAGCAACCAAAAAATCATGAAGCATTCAAAAGTGTTGAACATCCCGAAGACCATGAAAGCAACTCATATGGTCATTTGTTCAAGTGACCCATAATTATAAAGTATCATAAAGTGATGAACGTCCGGAAGACCATGAAAGCAACTCATATGGTCATCTGTTAAACAACCTAAAAAATCACGAAGTCTCCCAAGTGATGAACGTCCCGAAGACCATAAAAGCAACTTTTATCGTCACATGTTAAAGCGTCCCGAAAATCACGAAGCTTTGAAAGTGATGAATGTAGCAAAGACCATGAAACCAATCATTTTTCTCATGTGTTCAAGCGACTCGAAAATCATGAAGTCTCCCGAACCAATGAACATCCTAACAAATGTGAAAGTCACCCTTATCGTCATTTGTTTCAACGATATGAAAATCATGAACCGTCATAAAGTGATGAACATCCCGAATGCCATAAAAGTAACCCTTATGGTCATTTGATAAAGCCGTCTAAAAATCATGAAGCGACCGGATGTGATGAACGTCCCCAAGACCATGAAAACAATCATTACAGTCATTTGTTTAAGTTGCCTGAAAATCATGAGGCATCTTGAAGTGATGAACGTCCTGATGATCATGACAACAACCTTTATGGTCATATGTTCAAGCTGCCAAAAAATCCTGGAACATCCTGAAGTGATGAATATCCTTAAGACCGTTAAGGAAACCCTTATGAGCATCTGTTGAAGTTACTGTAAAACTATGAAGCATCCCAAAGTGATGAACGTCCCGAAGATCATGAAATAAATTCTTATGGTCATCTGTTTAAGGTACCCAATCCCGAAGTGATGAACGTCCCGAAGATAAAAAAAACAACTCTTATGTTTATTTGTTCAAGCTTCCCGAAAATCATGAAGCGTTCTGAAGTGATGAACGTCCCAAAAACCATGAACGCAATTCTTATAACCATCCGTTCAAGCTATCCGAAAATCATGAAGCGTCCCGGAGTGTTGAACATCTTGAAGACCATGAAAGCAATCCTTATGACCATATGTTCATGCTACACGGAAATCATGAAGCATCCCGAAGTGATGAATGTCCCGAAGACCATGAAAGCAACCGTTATAACCATTTGTTCAAGCTACCCGAAAATCATGAAGCATCCCGAAGTGATGAACGTCCTGAAGACCATGAAAGCAACTTTTCTGGTCATTTGTTAAAACTACCCGAAAATCACGAAGCATCCTGAAGTGATGAATGTTCAGAAAACCATGAAAGCAACCGTTATGATCATTTGTTTAAGCGACCTGAAAATCATGAAGCATCCTGAAGTGATGACCATCCCGGAGTTTATGAAAGCAACTTTCATGGTCATTTGTTCAACCGACCCGAAAATTATGAAGCATCCGGAAGTGATGAACGTCCTAAAGACCATGCAAACAATCCTTATAACCATCTGTTCAAATGACCAAAAAATCATGAAGCATCCCGAAGACCATGAAACCAACCCTTATCATTATCTGTTCAAGCGAACAAAAATTCATAAAGCATCCCGAAGTGATGAACGTCATGAAGTCAATGAGAGTAATCGTTATGGTTATCCGTTCAAGCGACAAAAAAATCATGAAACATCATGCAGTTATGAACGTTCTAAAGACCATGAAAACAACTTTTATGAATATCTTTTAAAACTGTCTAAAACTCATGAAACGTGCCGAAGTGATGAACGCATCGAAGACTATAAAATCAATGCTTATGGTCGTGTATTGAACCTATCCGAAAATCATGAAGCGTCATGAAGTGATGAACGTCCCGAAAACAATGAAAGCAACCTTTATGGTCAGTCATCAGTCAAACTGCCAAAAAATTATGAAACATCATGAAGTGATGAAGAGTCCGAAGACCATAAAAACAACCTTTATGACCATTTATTCAAGCTTCTTGAAAATCATGAAACATCCTGAAGTGATGAATGTCCCAAAGATCATGAAAGAAACCATTGTGAGCATCTATTCAAAAAAATCATGAAGCGTCCAGAGGTGATGAACTTTTTGAAGACCATGAAAGCAAACCTTATAACTATCTATTCAAACTATCTGAAAATCATGAAACATCCTGAAATGATGAACGTTTTAAAGAACATGAAAGCAACAATTATGACTTCCTAGTTGGGCAAGTTGAACAACATATATGATGAGAATAACATGGATGATGAGAAACCCTCAATTTTTCAAATGAGTATTGAAATTGAGAGTAAGAGTGAGGAAAACGTGAGCGATGAAAAAAATGTGGGACTTAGTTGCATATATAATACATGTATGATGAAAATTATACGTGTTGTTCACCTTCTCTCTGCCCGAATAAGTAAGCGATACGGGTAAATGCTTATACACCTGATATTTCAGAGGAGGGAAGAGGTTTGTGGGGGGAACTAGGGGAAGCCATCTCTCATAAACACTCGCGGCTTACTCATCCATTCGCAACCAACCGCTCATCCATTCTTGTACAAAGATCAAAGTCAATGTCCAACATACATACCTGCAAATACACATTCAGTTGAAATCACAAATCCGCACACTAAACGGGGTCAACCTTACTGTTTCCTTCAGCTCGCATTCCCATCTTAACACATTGAACGAACCCAAACTCTTGTACATTCTTAAAAAAAAAACACTCAGTCCCTTTTGATGATCTTTGAAAAAATCTAGTTAAAAATGTGTAAAGAAAATACATAAACCATTTGGTTAACTTTTCAGGGTGAGATGCAAAAATTGGTGTGGGTTGAACCGCAAACCCAACTACTATCAACCGATAGCAGAAGTAAAAGATCCTCAAACTAGCACAGAGTGTTTTGTTAACACTCACACTAAACGTTCATGCGTTACCAAACGAACACAAATATCGTTTTAATCCCTACCTAAGATTTGACTTTTACCTCATGACCTAACTACTAACGAGTTTGATCCCTATCGATCTAGATCTAGGAAAATTTCGGCAACACCTCCCCTAGGGAAGCGTGCCTTCAAAATTTCTACAAGATCAAAGTCACAAAAAAAAAGAACCCAACTTCAAAACAAGACTTAAAAAAATAAACTAAATTTCTGATCTCAGTAATAATTTTAGCAGCATCTTCTCTACCGAGGTGTGCTTCCATAATTCTTACTCACCCAAATCCCAAAGCATGCGACTCAAATTAATAAGATAACAAATGTAAACTTAACTCTTGGTTTTTGGCAGAAATTCAGGCAACACCTCCTCAAGGGAAGTACTATGCAATAATTTTTACCGACTCAAAAAAGCAGACATACAGACCAAATAGCGAACAGGTTTTGACTAACCTTGTAAGATTAGGAAAATATCGGCAGCGCCTCCCTTAGAGAAGTACGTTGTCAGAATTTATGATAATATAAAGATTAGACATAATTATAACAAAATACAAAAAACATAACAATGGATAACATAATGACGTTAAGCAAGCAACTAAACCACCTATTGCTCAAACACTTGGCGAACACTAACAAACTAAATTGCTAAATTACAATGCGCACGTAAAAAACAAGGCAAGTCAATTACAGAAATAAATAACATGTCTTCATAAGATTAATTCAGAAAAGAATTCACCTTCGCACATTACTTACAAAAACCTTCCAACGCCCTATATCTGATTTGTTCTTTTACTAAAATTCTTAGTCAGAGGGTCATCAGGCTGATACCCATCTGACTCTGATGAAATAAACATACAACCAACGGGTTATCAAGCTGACATCATTCTGACCTTTTAGAAACCAAAGAAACACCTGATTAGGGGGTGAATACGTGGATCTTATCCCTGACCCGCAAATCAAGAAACATAGCCCCCGACCTTGTTCCTCACCAGCCTCAATCCACGTCTAAAAAATAATAGATTCCTGCCATCACAAACAAAAGTAATAAGTAAGTTTATTTATGGAAAGCCAAACAAATTGCTTCATAACCATATACATTACGTTTGATTCATATTAAATTTTGAATCAAACTAACAGGATATGCATAGAGCATAATCAAATCAAATAGATATAAGGGGGAGTACAATGTATGAATGAATGAGAACTACAACGATCGCGTCGACCTACCTTTAAGTTCCCTGCCTCCAAGATTCCGCTTGAATCTCGACAGAACTCCCGTAATCGCGTGGGCTCCTAAGGTCCCACGAAGATCTCGATCTCACGGTCTGCTAGCCGTTCTCCTCTCTCGAAGCCTCACAGGAAGTGAAAAGGAGTAAGAAAGATAGAAAAGACTCTCAAGACTCTCAAAATGATGGAAAGATGCGCACAATATCCTCTCTTGAGATACCTTCAACGTAGAAACCACGCGCTCAAGCTCAGACGATCGAACTCAACGGCACGATGACACATACTACAACAATGATCTCGTACGCCATGCTTCTCCATCCATAGTAGTGGTAGCCAAACAAAGCTCGCAGCCCGAAGCCGACAACAATGCGGCATAGTAGTGGTAGCCAAACAAAGCTCGCAGCCCGAAGCCGACAACAATGCGGTTGGTTAACCAATTGCTGCAATCGACTCGCGAACTCCCTCTTAGTGGTAGCGGCCACTACTCTAAGTGAGCCAACTCTCTTCAGATTCAACCGACCACGTGATAATAGCCAGGCATAACCTTACGCCACCAACCAAGGTAGCAAAAACCTACAATCAGAACCTAAGCAACTCGGACTAGCGACATGACAATCTCGCAGAGTACTACAAGGTTAAATGAAACCACTAGTCCTGACACTGCAACAACACGTAACAACTAGTGATAGGGGCTTGAAGCCTGAACCAACTTCAGTAACTCACCACCTCAATTGACAAGTGGCACGACATTAAACTCTTATGATAATCGAGGAAGCACCATAGCCCTGAAGTCAGCATTAAATGACCCAACCAACCATAAGAGCAGAAGCTGAAACGAGTCTCCAAGTCAACACGGTCGCCGTCGGAGACCCAGTGAAGCGTTATCATGTCAAGAACAACAACTCGAACACATTATTGTTGTTAGTCATGGTCTCTCCCCAGTCACGATCTCAGACCCAATAGCAACTCTGGTCCAATTGTCGCGCCTGTGTACAACCTCAATCGTCGACCACCTTCAACGTATCAACTTACATTCACACTGATCATCAACCCTTCTCCTTATCCTTCGTGCCTCCGCCCTTACCTTCTTTTCCATTGTACTCTAATAGACGACCGACATAGGCTTCAATTATTCTCTCCTCGTCTCTTTCATCTTCCATCTTTCTGCTATTTCTCTTCCTCGCGACCCTGCATTGTTATCCACAATGCCCCTGGCTATAACCACGACCATGTCCAGATTAAGCATGGATGGCTGATTGCGAGGCAATAGCGACAGTAAGGAAGAACAACCACGATCAGGCGGGGAACGACTGTTATTATAACGACGGATACCGCCTCACCGTTCACCAAGTGTGCGAAATGAGAACGAACTTTTCACTAAAAAAACAAAACAAAAAACATCACCCCATCGCCACCTTCAACCCGTTTCGTGTGCCCACGCTAGAACCCGCTACTTTCTCTTACTTCCGTCATCTTACCCTCTTTGCACCCTTCGTCGTTAATCCATCTCGTTACCTTCCTCCCCCTCGCATCGTCCCTCCTGTACGTGGTGAGATCCGACACCCGCATCTAGTTAGTTCCCGCTCCCATCTTCTTCTTATTCATTACACCTAGCCAAACTCTAAGTGAGGTTCACACGGCTCGCGAGACAGCGTAAAGAACTAAGTGGCAGCAAACCTTCAGAGGTGACCACGAACATGGACAATAAGGAAGAACAACTAGACCGAGGAGAGGGGTATGGGAAGAATCAAGGGGATGGGACACCTTCGATCGTGAGGAGGAACTGCTACACCTACGAGGGCGGTCAAGGCAACAACGAGAGGCAATGTGGTAGCGGACCTTGTTGTACTACGCATGGAATGGGCAAAATTGAAACGAGTCTTCCGCTAGAATATGGAATAATACATTACCTACATTTGGAGACACCTCCCCCATGCGCAGCGTTGGCCCATCACACTACCAAATCAAAATTTCCATTATGAAATCTAATCCTGCCATTAGATTTGCATTGAGCAAGGAGCCCCATCCTAGTCTTTCCCCGTCAATCCCACCAAGAATCAGGTGAGTCCCGCCACCATAACCTTTATCTCTATGTCTCTCCTTACACCTCATTTTCTTCTTCCTCACTCTATCCTGTTGCTTTCGTCGATTCAACTTCATCAATCAACTCACAGTGCCCGTAAACCCCCAAGTAGCATCTTTGCTTCGTGAAAGTAGTCGAGAAGCGACCGAGCAAGCCAACTTTTGCTTCCTCCTCTTCACCTTCTCCGACCTATCCGCGCAGCTCCCACAGCTCACACCAGCCAAACCATCATTTAAACGCAAAATCCACCTCCACATGTCAACTCGCAATGTCTCAAAACCCCCAAATAGCATTTTGGATCGCCCGATTCCGTTCAGAATATGGTGAGTTATACATTTTTCACTTCACAACTCTCACCTCTCCCTTCGCCATCTTCGTCCTCGTCATCTCCGACCCAGCCAGCTCCACACCTCATCCCGTAGTCCCACTAGTGTCCAGTTGAACAAAAAAAAGTTGTCAAATGGCTCGTTGCCCATGAGGTCAGCCACTTTATACTCCCTTCGGAAAAGGTTGGCCTGGGTACGGTGTGCATTAGGGACTATGTCAGTCTTCTCTATCTCCTTCCAATCAGATGTCCTGGGGGACAGAGGCCGAGGACCGGCCTTGGGATGTCATCATGGAGTTGGCACATCCCAGACAAGCAAGAATTATGTTTTTTTGGGCATATGATTGCATTTGGATTCGAACTCAGGCCTGTATTTCAGCAGTCTCCCGGGTGTACCAACTAAATAGACCTATTCGACACCGAGAGCAACTCTCACTCAGCCCACCCTGTTCAAAACTGGACCCAAACCGTTTCAGCAGTGTTCGGGTCCCATGGAGGTTGTACTCAGATGGACAACTCGGCAACTCAAGGACGAGCCAAGATGAGTTCAACCTATTGGCATCGAGACCTCTGGCATGATCGTGTAGGTTCAACACCCAATCACTTTAATCAAGGGCAGGTTATTCCCAACCCAACTTTAGAGTTGTTGTGGGTTTTCCAAAGCACATCCCCTGCAAGCATGATGAAACTGGTGGAATGGAGAACGTCATCTTAATGCAGGGGCGAAATCAGTCTTCCTTTCATTCCTTCAGTTTCATTCGGTGCAATGACCCGGGTCACATATGAAAAACTCTGCAATGAACTTTTTTTTTTTTTCTTTCTTTCTTTTACGTTGTACGCCTTGCCGAGACTCCCGCCTCTTGGGTGGGCGTATCCCCGCCGAGCTACCAGTCCACAGTACGAAAGCTAGTCAGTTGCAATCGCAGAGGTGGACCAGCCGAGGGCGTTTCTCGTTCGCTGTAGCATAGGGGGTACGCGCGGTAATACGCCTCTATTGAACCCGCACGCGAACCGACAGCTGGGGGGGCTGAAGTCCCTAGCGCGATTCGACGTCGTCGACTAGGATGCATCCTACACACCACGCGCACACCACTCTAATCACCACAAGACAACAACACACCCACACACACAAGAAACAACACAACGCAAACAACCCGACAACGCTTCTAGCCCCTCGGTAGCCGTCCCATACCTCTCTGATACGGAAATCGAATAGGCGTCCCGCGCGAGACTTT
This sequence comes from Chara braunii, assembly GCA_003427395.1. Lineage (NCBI taxonomy): Eukaryota > Viridiplantae > Streptophyta > Charophyceae > Charales > Characeae > Chara > Chara braunii. The sequence continues at coordinate 1,645,531 of BFEA01000079.1, forward strand.
GTATAAAACCGCGCGGACGCAGGGCTGGCTTATATCGACTCACAATGCAATCGTACGCAAGCAGTCACAATGATGACGTACTATGTGGTACCCATACTTATGCGGTCCTCGTTAATCTCGAGGGTCACATTCGACACTCAAGTGTCGGCTGACACACGCCTTGAGGGTTAATCTCTCGACGCTAGACAACCGCCATGCGCGGTTCAGGACCACACACCCTCTTCTGCACCCTTATGCAGAGCGGGTGGTACACAGGTTTGTACTTGTGGTGGTAGTCGTCTCTCGCGGCCCTAGGGGTAAGTCCTCCCTGGGCCTGGGCGAAAGTCAAGGGGTTTGACTTTGACGG
>BFEA01000079.1:1646381-1666739 GCA_003427395.1 Chara braunii
CACGATATTGAACGACTGAAGGACATGCCGTTCGGCCCTCGCGACATTTCTGCCTTCAGGGTGGGGTGCCTCGATGGTCAAAGCAAATAGGCTCTGTGCGAGGGAAAAATCCCTCCCTTGCAGAGCCTAGGGCTTGGGATGTCCTGGACAAGAACCTTGAATCCCGGCCCTGGACCAACGTCCGACTAAAGGAATCCCCAAGAAACAAAACAAAATACCAGGAAGGGTCTTCCTTATGCCTCTCAGTTCTAACCTTTGAATAGGCTCTTAGTATGGGGCCCATTGCTCATGCAGACATTCACCCCTATATATATATATGGCAAGTATGTGACGATCACTTATCACACTCTTACTGGAGTCTCTCACAATAATACGTATATATGTGATCGCAGACAACCAAATTCAGAATCTGATTCACTGCACTTACCTGCAATTACATCAACGAGTCAAATCAACAGCCCACGCACTACACGGAGTCAACCCCAACCACCTTCGACACTCGTACCCCTCGCTTTAGCCATGCAAGCCCCAAACCTCCTGTCCAACCAACCTTAATTAAAATACTCAGTACCTTTGTTAAATGGCCATTCAATAAAAGTCCGGGTGAAACCATAATGAAACAAGGAAAAAATACCAGGGCTAAAGCCTTTTAGGTTGAGTGTGGAGGGTGAGTTGGAACTGAGTCGTAGACCGACGAATCGGCAACCGACCTGTTATCAGTGATAACAGAAGATGATCCTCAAAGGATCAAGCCGAATCTAGTCCTGAACTTGAATCAGACGATCAAGAGGGTCTGTAACACATGACAGGTCAAAGCCCCAGGCTAAACCTATGAGTTCATGGACGACAATCTCCATATCATGATCTTACCCAAATCATCCTAGTTAACTATGTCTAAGCCTAACTCTAAGCAATATAGCAAAATTTTTCCTTACTCATAATGGATTTATAAAAAATCCCCACTTGTCAAAACATATTCGACCTCTTTTAATCTAAGAAAATTTCGGTAGCGCTTCCCGTAGGGAAAGTGTCTTTCCAAAATTTATATAAGTCCAGATATAAAACATAAATAATTTCCAACTCTGGAAAGTCAAAACTATGTCTAACTTCGTGAAATAGCAGAAATTTGGGCAGCACTCCCTTTAAAAAAAAAGGCTTTCCAAATTTATACTAAGTCAGACATACAAGCAGAAATAATCTCTAACTCTGGAAAGTTAAATTCTGTCTAACTCCCTGAATCAGTAGAAATTTGGGCAGCACTCCCTTTAGAAAGAAAGACTTTCCAGATTTACACTAAGTCAGATATGAACTCGAACAATAACTCGAGCTCAACTTTAGACAGATTTTAACTAGATATGAACTCGAACAATAACTCGAGCTCAACTTTAGACAGATTTTAACTAACTCCTTAATTTCGTAGAAATTTCGGCAGCACTTCCTATAGAAAAGTGTTATTCCAAAATCTATACAAGGCTAAGTTCATAATTTGAAAGTAACGTTGACTTCCCAAAGTTCAATTTTGTCTAACTCCCTGAATTAACAAAAATTTGGGCAGCACTCCCTTTACAAAAGGAGACTTCCCAGATTTTAAATAAGTCAGATAGGAGAAAAGACAAAGCTGAACTTTTGACAAGTCAAAATTCAACTAAGTTCTTCGATTTGTAAAAATTTCGGCAGCGCTTTCCGTAGGAAGAGTAGTTTGCCAAGATTTATACAAAGCCAAATATAAGAAAAGATCTCAGAAAATGCAAGAATTGATCTAAGTAAAAGAAACTTAGTACAAAAAATGCAGGAATGAAACTAACTTGTACCACTCTAGCACATGGCGAGTATCTAAACCAACTACCTACCAACCTGAAACTCAGACTAAGTGGTGGCCTCACTCAGTCACATGCAAGCCAAATCACAAAGGTAAGTACTCTCACCAACCCCAAGTTCATTCCATATAGATATTTTATGAATCTTTTAAGTCTTTGAACCCTTAGTTCCCTCTTACATAAGACATAAAGCTGGATCACTCGCCATGGAAACAATGCCCAACTTGTCTTTATGATATATACGAACAGGTTGCACAACTACTTCTCCCTTCTTTTGGGCAGATGACTAGACCATTCGCCATGGAAACAATGCCTAGTCGCCCTGAGCTGTTTAATATCAAAAGTTTAGTATTTCTCTGACTTTGTTTTCAAAGAGGAAAGCAAATATGGACAGGGGACTGAACCATTCGTCATGGAAACAATGCTCAACTTGCCCAAAACTATTTTCATTTATACTTTGTATTTTTCCCTTTCTCTTCTTAATGATATGACTTAACACTGAACCATTCACAGTAGAAACAATGTCCAGCTGCCAATTCACATGCAAATATATATAAAGTATTTTTCCTTTATACTTAGTTTAACTTATGTGCGTGGTTTAAAGGCTAAACCATTCACCATGGAAACAATGCTTAGCCTTATACCAGAAATCCTCCCTCAGAATAAACAAGAACTTAAACTCCTTCAATCAGGCAAACCCCCAGAGTTAACTAGAGCAACCAGACCATTCACCATGAAAACAATGCCTGGTTTCCCAGAAAACAGCTAAATAAATACAACAACCAGACCATTCATCATGGAAACAATGCCTGGTCCTTCAGAAAACAGTCAAATAAACATAGCCCTGAGCCATTCACCATGAAAATAATGCTCAGACTTCGGTTGACTCTTCCAAACGCATGCAAGACTACCTTCCTCCCACCCTTCCCCCAGTTTATCCCTTTGTCTGCCTTCAATCAAAATAAAGAAAAAACTTAGGCTTCACTCTCACACGTTTCTTCCATTCAGTCTGATTGGGTCCTGAAGAGAAAGCAAAAACCATAGGGGCAACCTCATGCATACAACAGTCATACTGCAGGGGGATAAACAAACATGCGTGGTAGTAGGTTGTACAGATAGAAGTGGTTTACCTGACGATTCCCTGCCTCCAGAAATCCTTCTAAGTACCGGCAGGGCTCCCGCAATCGGTGGGTGGACTCCCGACAGAGTCTTGACGCGGACCTACGGGTTGCAATCCCACCTGCCGCCTTCCTCTTAGAACAGGACCAGACTTAGAGTAAGAAGGGCAGACGGAGAAGTATTGAATCTCTCAGATCCAAAAGGGGTGCTCTCAAGCTCATTCGAGAGGGCCTTGTGATCGAGATGCTCCTGAGGGCCCCGCAATGGCAACCAGCGTGTTCACTTGTTGAAGTCACTTTTCTTGCCGAACCACAAATCGCACCACTAATCTCCCTTCTCAAGTCCAAAAGAGGCTGCGCAGCCGTCTGTAACATCCCTTGGGCAACAACAATGCACAATGATGGCCAAATAATAGCATTCGTGCCCAGTCCGCAGCAGTACCTCATGCACCACTAGTTGTATCAGCGGTACTCAACGCCCAGCAATGCACCGGTGCGCACAGCATACAGCGGCGCTTAACAATGACCCACAACCATAAGGGGCAAAACTTAGTAATCGTCTTTGGCAGTACCAGCATGTGCGTAGTACACCGTCATGGCCTAACCATAGTCAATCAGCAGTCCACCGTGACCACAATGGATGGTAGCAGTCCTTGGCAGTTATCAACCCACAGTTCACGGTCTGCTGCCCATTTCGCTCTCTTCTGCCCACTTGGTAAGGAGACCACCAGTAGATGGCAACAGCCCCAGGAATAGCATACAACAAACTATATCAGTACGCATCAATCAACAGTGGTAACAACTTGTACGGAGTCCACAAACGTAGCAGCAGTACACAACGGCAATCTGTTGCAGGCTGCCGCAGTATGCAGCGATTGGTGCACAGTTAAATAAAAGCAGTTCACCAACCAACCTGTCCATACCTTTTCAAGGCCGCAACAACAGCCCCATCTTCCACAACCCAACTACCAACAATTCTGCGCACACCTTAGTTTCCTGGAATGGAGCTGCGATCATGCGGTCCCAAACGACCGTGCTCCAAGTGGCACCGCAATCCGCAGCATATTCAGTAGCTGCTGTAGGAGAAGTGCAATCGAGACTGAGCAACGAAAGCCCAGCCGCGAACCTGCAACTTGGAGTAGCCCGCAACAGCCATATTCACACCACTCCGGACGGTACACTGTCCTCTGGAAACCGGCAAGCGCCCCTCTTACCCCAGCCGCTGGTCCAAATTCATGAGTGCACCAGGCCACTATCCCGACAAGTATTCTTCCAAATCTGTACTTTGCTCTTCGCTGGCCGTTCACAAGTCCGCCCACTTTTTTAGTCACAACCACACACCCCCACTACCGCAGCTGTGAACAGACCTCGCTTGCCATACTGGCTGCGGCCAGCTCACTCTGGCTCTTTCTCTCCCTTACCGAGTACTCCCCAGACTTGAACTTGCAGCTTCAACACCCGATCCGTCCCATGCTGCCGCTGTATCATGCACACGAGGAGATAGAGGAAGGCTTCCTCCAACAAAGGCGAGCAACAAACCGGGATGAAGCTCTCGGTAAGACCTGGCTTGATACTTCGAAATATGGTGCCAACACCAATGTCAGGTAAGTCTTCTCCTCCTTATTCCTTCCTCGCCAATCCCTTATGCTTGATTCATCACTCCACCCTCCTCCGCGCACCTGGCCAGGTAAGCGTTTTCAGCAGTTCACCACTCGCTGGCTTGGCCGACAGGCTGCGAAGTGTGATGGTCAACAAATAAATCTCCACCCTCGTGCTCGCCCCTTCGTTACTCCGAACGACGGCCTGAGTAATGCTTCGGCAAGCAGGTAAGTCTTCAAACCCCAGGACTCCTGTCACGCACCTGCCCTGGTAAGCGAAACTTCGAATGAATCTACCCCTAAAACCCGACAATATACATTGCCATTTATTATTATTATTATTTTGCCCGCTTGTCTCTACGCAGCCCACTTCCATGCAACCTCTTTTCTACTGACTTTTCCATCAATGTAACTTCGTATTCACAGTCGCCACTCTGCAAAACTTCTGAAACGCCCCCTCTCTCACTCGTTTTCATCAAGAAACGAGCGAGCTCTTCGATCTTCCTCGTTGCTCTGCCATAGCCACTACGCAGCCTATTTCCATTCTAACCCCCCGCCACTCTACTAATCTAACACTAAAACTAACCTCATAATCCACTTTGCCTAGCCTCGAAACATCGTACTAACGCCTTCCGCCGCCCGTTTTCGTTGGGAACGGGCGAGCTATCCCCTTTTCACCTTGTCTGCCTCTCACCATTGCCCGTCCTCGTCGCCAATGCACCTGGTGCCAACCCCGTCCCGATTCAATCGCTTTTCTGGCTTCAGCACTTCCTTTCGTGCATCACCCCACACACACTCGGCGCAGTGCTCCACTCAGCCTCCTTTCACCTCGGTCGCCTATCTCTGTCCCGGACAGGTCCACGTCCAGGTACATTCCGCCGCTATTAGCCCGTCGTTCACTCCGTCTCGCTGCTCCGCAGCGCTCCCACGGATAGCCTCACCGCCTGTTGTTGCGCCCGTCGCTACAGCATTCCACTTCAGCGCGCAGGCCATCGCCCCCCTGTCGTAGCTCTGCCCCCGGCATTCGTTAGTGCAGCCCGGCCCTCGGTCATACCGCATATCCCCCTTGCACAATGCGCCGAGGTAGCGCTTTCGCATGGCTTTCGCGGAAGTCAATGGAGGCTGGCGCTGTTCCTTGATTTATACTTCAAGAAAACCCGTTGGTCTACCCTTTTCCACCGGCCCTCGGGGCTCTTCAGACACTGACACGGTACCGCGTCCCAAAATAGGACGGGACAACCAGTAACCGTGGGAAAGATAAATAATAAATTAATAAAATAAAGCTAAAATAAATAAGTAAATAAACAAAGAAATAAAATAAAAAGAACACCTGAAAGGAACGGGGGAGCAACTGGCACCTCGCCAGTGCCGCAGGTTGGACCCGTCATTACGTCCACTGGCAAAAGGCGAGGGGGATGGTCCCACAGGCCCATCAACCCCTCAAGCCTTTTGTTCACTCCTTCGACGCCTGCCGTTGGCCTCGATCCCTGCACCTGCTGCGTACCAGTCCAATGCTCTAACCTATAGAGCTAAGCCCAAGCCTGGTACCAGCAGGCCTAATCCACCTAATGAAGAGGTAGCTTCCAGCCTTTTGGGGCCAAAGGAGCCACCTCGTACCATCTCGTAGCCTGTACTCACACCCATGGCCACAAAGGGCCGCAGCAACCACCCAGTCGTGTTGTAGATACCCTTTTCTGACCGAATCCATCAGGTCCCAATACCTGGATTCTGCGTAAGTCCACACTGGCTTACCAAACCCTCCAACATACCACGCGGAACCAGAGGAAAGGACGTCCCTAAGTTAGTTAACTTAATCAAAACAACCAACTGTTGTCAAATGGCACGTCGGGCGGAATTCATGCCACGCTTTCTATCGCAACCAGAAAGGGGAAGGATCACGCACGCCTCAAACATGCGCGCCCACATAGTTTATTCTACCCGACCTTCAGCTAGCATAAATCACTGACACTGCCGCGCCCCGCGCGGAATACTTTATACTAGACTTATTTTATGTCACTTGCAAAACCCAGGGCGGATACCCTTGTAAGGGTATTCGCGCCGACAGCTTACCGGACCATATTAAGCAACGTCCCTGTCGCTTCGCAAGATAAAAAAACTATCAGTCCAACAACAATTCATAATGCTGACGAGCAGGGTACCAATCCGATTAAACGACAGACCCAGGGTTGAGGCCTCCAATAATCAATGCCAAACACAACTTTACGCTGCCAGGATTCTAACCTGGGTCTCCGTCGCCCTGACAGTTGGACATCGAGGTACTCCTCATTGTACTACAACATAAGTTTCATTGGATCTCTGACTGTCCTCTTCCTTGTGCCCTAGACAACCGCCGACTCCTCGTTGTGTGCCTCAAACCCTTCCCCTGAAACCAAGACCTTTGAAGGCATTCTCTTGCCTCCCTAAAAAAAAACTTAACATTAAGCACATATAAATATACTGTATAAATCTCTACATAAACCTCCCCGTAGTCTAGTATAGGAAGACTAAGTCTCCATCTTGGCCCACCATAGTCTGGGTGATCATTCCAGATCTACGGCCCACCGCATTGTTATTCCATCGGTAGTGCCTTCGCGGGTTGCACCATGATAGGTTGTTCCTGATAAACATTCAATCAGGATTTCCTCAAAAAGACTCATATGACTCAACTCTTATCCCACGCCACTCCGCAGGAGTAAAACCCTCCTAGGCGTTCACGCCCCTTTAAGTCTTTACTCCCTTGGCGAGACGCAGACCCTCTGCTTAGGTTGTGCCAAACAGCGGCCAACACTAAGGGTTGCGCCTTAGTGATGCTAGTTATACCCCTAGCTGGGTCTCTTATAAATGTCAAAGATTAGCACAAGCGGCTAGACGTTGTGTCGCAATAATACAAGCCTACTGCGGGACTACACATAGACCTGTCGTTCATAAAGGTATTTACCAGTCCCTCTGTGGGACAACACAGAGGAAGCACGACAACCTCTCCACAATCACAAAACAGAATCACCGCCTGGTTCACAAGGCCGTGGCCTCCCAGCTTGACCAGAGAAGGAAAGTCGCACATCTTGCTGACATCTCTTAAAATGCACCATTTGCGACATCCAAAAATTCCCTCCATAGCCAAACAAAACTTGGTCCTCTCCCGTCAGTCTTTTATTACTCAAAACCAATCTTTCAATCAACGATCTTATTAACCACCTCGTATATAGAGTAAGTCTCACTTCAATAGGTCACCCAACCATCCCTCTCTTTCTAGGATGAACTTTCTCACAACCTTTTCTTCAACACATCTTCCCTCTCTGAAGATGAGTCATTCAATTCAACAATGGACTACCTTCCCATTCAGAGGTGTCCCAACCATAATACAATTCATATGAGGGGACCAACTCCTAGGTCTTTTGCACAATTCAAACAACACACCATTTATTATGAATATTCAATATTTTCACATCTCCTTTTCACAAATACGAACTGCACTGCCTCCCCTTATACCCTGCTTTATCTTTTGCCCGAAGGCAGATCACACAAGTATACCGAGGAGTAGACAGTTTGCTTACGATCACATTCACAATAGACATCGCAAATAAGATGTTTCTCACACATTGTCCACACAAAACCATCATGCATCAGAGTACAACCACACATGTGAGAGAGACAAGTGATCGTCACATATAAAGAATGGTCCCTGAAAAAAAAACTCATCATAATATACACTCAGGAAATAAAATGTCTCTCACAGAAAGTGTCTCAAAGTCATAGCTCACCAAGCTCAAGCCACATCAAACTCATGCTGACAACTATCCCTAAAACACATGTCAGATCTGCCTCTCAAAGGCCCGGGCGTAGGCTACCTAAATATGTACATGCCTCATCTAGATCACTTTGATCCTCAAGATCCCAACTCACAAGAGTTCAAATCTAGATTATTAACAATCGTGAAAAGGTCCTCTAGGTCTAAGAGGGTATCACACAGAGCCTAAGCTGATGCCTCACAAGATATTCAACCAATTACATAGGCAAACCGACCCTATCTCCTCAACTCCTCCTGATTTTGCCTATATAACTGAGCCCTAAGTCCATCTGCGGACTTCTGTACTATCCTACCCTATCTATCATACATCTTACCCCCTGCTTCTAAGACCTTCCCTTCTGCCTTATCCTCAAGGAACTCGAGACAGTCCAGAGCCAGATGCACACCCCTTTTGCAGTAGAAGCATAGCTGATCAACCTTCCTCTTGAGCTTCTTCTTCCTGGGTTGAGGAGGTGGCAATAAAGGAGATCCTACCAAGGTACTGACAACCCCCTGCTGCTCTGATCGAGGAGCTGCGGTACTAACAACCTCCTGCTGCTCTATCCCTGAAACCGGTCCCCCAGACCCAGATCTAGTAACCCAAGATCCCAGTCTGCTCCTCAAATCCCCTGTCGCTGGGACGTACTCAGGCGTGTCCAACCTGTGAGGTCTCCTCTCGAGTGTCTCTCCTGGCACTGCCATGGGCTGCTCCTCAATCTCCTCTGGCCCATACTCAAGCGTGCCCAACCTCTGGAGCCCGCCCTCGATGACACCCTCCGCCTCAATCCCCATCTATCTCTCAAGAGACTCCTCTATCCTCTGCTCGGGTGAAAACAAACTTCCCTCCTCCTGCATAGTATGCACCGCCTCAAGGAGCACGCCCGTGGATCCCTCTGCTGAGCCCTGAGCCGGCTCACTACTAGATGGTGGTAGCCCCTCCTCCACTACCAAAGGTACGACTGGGCTTGCCGCTGTTACAAGCAGCGTCGCGAGCTCGGTAGGGGCTCTGAACTCGAAAGCCTCTCTCTCCGCCTGTCTCTGGGCTCTCGCCTCCTTTGGCTCGATGATAACTCTCCCCATCGGTGGCTCCCGGCGAGGCCCTGCCGCAGATGGCTGCCCTGGCAATCCCTGTCCTGGCCGCCTCTGCTCTCCCTGCCGGCCGCTCTCTGGCTTGTCCACCTTTCCCTGAGTTTGCTGCCTCAAACTCTCGATGATGGCTGCCTGACTGGCCACCAATACCCTGAGTTACTGGATTTCCACCTCCATAGCCTCCAGGCGTACTCCATGGCCTTCTTCCTTCGTCTTCTTCCCTGCCAGATCGCTCTCCAATAGCAAGTGCCGGTCAAAAGTCGTCTTGGTCAGGAACTTGATTTTGCGATCCAACCTTTCTTCCACCTTCCTTGCCACCCCAAACCCCGCTCTGGTTGGCGAAGGAAGCTCCTCTCCTCTCTGCTCCCAGAAGTCCCTCCACATCTCCGGGATCTCCGGGGCCTTAGCTGACTCGCTGGGTGGCTGACCCGGGAGTGCTCCTGCCGCCTCCAATCTTTGTCTCTCCTGCTGTTGTTCCGGAAGTGCCCCAACCGCCTCCAATCTCTGCCTCCCCTGCCATATCTCTTCTATCCTCTTGGTTCTTCTCGCCCTCTTTCCTTCAGCTGTTTCTCCAGCTGGCGACCTTTCCCTTGTGCGGAGGTCAACCTTCTTTGGGATCTCTGCCTCCACCTCCTGCTCTGGTTGGCATGGCTCCCGGCGCGGCTCTGCAGGTGCTGGCTCCTCCAGGTCTGGGTGCTCCAGGGCATGAGCTGCTAGATGCTTATCAATCAGGGTCAAGGCTTCTCTCCTTACAACCGCCCTCTCTCTCCTCCTTTCTGCTCTCCCCTCTGGCGAAGGAGCCTTTTCTGATGAAGGTAATGGGACTTCCTCCCTCTGCCATCCCCCTCCTGCCTGGCGAGTGCTCCATGGTGCATCCCCGAGTCTCAAATCCACCGCTGGCGTCTGAGGGGGCATGTCCTCTCCAACCTCTATCCCTTCCTTCCCTGCACGTCTCCCCTCATCGCCCTGTCCTCTCTCTCGCTGAGTATCCTAGACCTCCTCCTGCGGCATCCCCTCTCGTGGTACCTCCTCCTGTGGCACCTCCTCTCGTGGCACCGCCTCTGCCTGCTCTCCATGCTCCTCACCCCAAGGCGACGCCCTACACCGAGAGATGTCCAAATGCGTCTCCAACTCTCTCAAGGACCCCTCAAACGCTGGTGGCTCCTCCTGTGTGCGTGTTGATGACCTCCTCAATCCACCCTCGGTAAACCGATGGAACTCCACTGGTCCCAACCCACACTCAGGGTATGCCCCTCGCTCCTCAGCCTCTGGCTCTGGCTCCGGTTCCTCTTCTTTCCTAGCTAGGGCCTTCCGTCCTCCTCGAGACGGTCTCGTCCCCCTGGGCTCAGGGTCCCTCTGCCTCTGACTCCTTTGATGCCTCCCAATTCAGGGCTGAGGGGGCTCTGGCCGTCGAAAGGCCTCTCTCAGATGTGCCCTGCAGCTCTCCCAGTCCCGGGCCATGTCTCTGACGTGCCTAGCCAGTGGTCTTTCCGCCTTCCTGGTCCAGAGTGGTAATGTCTGCATCCAATCGTCTCTCGGTATACCCTGCCGCTGCATGAACCACTCAAAAGCGGGGATGAAGTCCGACGCATTCCCAATCTCCAGGCGGATCGGCCTGCCATCAGGTCCCACAGGCGAGGGTCGCAGCTCCTGCATCCCCAACTCCACCTCTGACCTCGTCGTCGCCTCCCTACTGATCCGTGGGACGAGCTCCTCGAATCTGCCGACTCTCCTCAACCTCTCAATCCCCTAGGTCATGGTCCGGCCCATATGCTGTGCATGCTCCCAAAAGTTGTCCAGGAATAGCTCGATGTCGCCACCGTCGTACTCTGGAGTGCTCTCTCGATGACGAGGCCCATGCCGCTCATATCCTCCTGATGCGCCCAACAACCTCTGATGCGGCCGTGTCCCCTTCCCTCCTCTTGGCATGACAGTCTTCGTAAAGTCAGACCTGCACAACAGGCGAAGGAGACAACAGACACACATTGGGGTAAGCAAACAGGTGATAGTCAAAGCAAGCTCAGACCAGACCACACTCATGCAACATACATCCTACCTGACCTACACACCCTATTACTTCTATTCTAAAGGCAGTCAGGTCATCTCTCTTACCTCTTCTCTCGCCACAAATTTCTTCAGTCGCGTTCCAGATACCCAATCCTTCCACTCAGTCTCATTTAGCTCCTCAATCTGGTACGCTCCGAAGTCTCCGACCCGTACGATCCGGTAAGGACTTAACCACCTCTTATCGAGTTTCCTGGACCATTGCTTCTCCAAAGATGAATCGTGGAGGAGCACGACATCCCCAACTGCCAAAGGTACTTTTCTCACTCGCGCAGACTGATCCCATCGAGCCTTATCATCCATACGGCTTCTCGCCACCTGATCAGATGCCTCCTGGATTCTTTCTTCTATCGCCCCTATCTGCCGCGCCCGAATGTCGAGCAATTCTTCAAATGACAAGTTAACTTCCAGATCCTGGCGCCTCCATGTCTTAAGAAAGTTTTCGATAGGGAAGGTGGCGTGCCTTCCATACCACAGCGTCGCAGGTGCGTACTTGGTGGATCTTTTTACTATAATGTTTTTGACAAAAAATGCCGCCCTTAGGTACCTTGGCCATTGATTAGGCCTACCTTCAGTCCACTTAGCCAGGAGGTTCGTAATGATACTATGTCCTCTCTCCACGGGAGCATTCGCTTGGGGGTGCGCGACCGTGGTGTAGTTGGCTGCTACACCATACCTTGATAACAATTCTCGCACCTCTTGGCAGGTAAACTCCGATCCTCTGTCCATTACGAATTCCCTGACGAAATGATAGCGCAGATAGTACTCCTCGATGCAGCTCACCAAGACTTGTCTGATCTTTGTGCGAATAGCACGTCCGTCTACGAAGCCAGACAGATTATCGTGCGCATCGAAGATGTAGTTATAGCCCTGATCCCCAAGCGGCATGAAAAGTAGATCGAGATGCACTACAGCCCCCACCTCTCGCTCTAGCCTTGGATGCAGCGGCTCTCCTTGCCTTAAACGAGACCTTTCCTGGCAGGGTATGCAAGATCGGCAAAATTTCCCGACTATGTCCATCATCCCATCTCAGTAGTACAACTCACTTATTTTGGCATACGTGGCTTGTACCCCTCGATGCCCTCCTGCAATGCCGTCATGAAGCGCTGCTATGACGTCAATCTGACGGTTCCTACCGCAGACGACTCTCCTGGGATTCCCCACTTCTCTCCTTACGAAAAGCTGGCCGTCTCGCACTAAGTAGCGCTGCAGGATCCTCTGAGCCCTATCGCTTGCATCCCTTAGCTGCATTTCGCAAAACAAAAGGAGTCCCAACTCTAGGTAAATCCCATCATACTCCTCTGCACGAAAGACCTCCTTAATCTCCCCTTCCTCGAACTCGTCGTCCTGGCTCTCGGACACTTCATCCACATTCCCTGCCGGGTCCAACGAGCCTGACTGGTTGAGGCTTTCCTGCAATAACGTGTTGATGAGAAGATACATTCCTCCCATCAGGTTCTCACACCGTTCTACCTCGTTCTACCTGGCCTGATCCTTCCTCGATCGTCCTCATGTCCTCTACCAGACTATGCGAACTAGCCAGCGCCAACTCCGTCATCCACTGAACATCCTTACCGCCCCAGGGATCCTCTTCTTCAAAGGGTTTAAGGACCAGCTCAACCCTCTTTTCATACTCATTTGGCGCTTGCAAGATAGGATAGCCTACACAGCTGGGTACTCGCGGCAACCATTTGTTGATATGGAGACGAACATCTTCCTCCTGATCCAGAAATCCATCAACTGGGGGCGTGTTCTCCACCTCCTCCCCTTCTTGTTTATCCCAGTTGATCCGACTCAGCCCGTCCGCCCGGTTCTTACTGCCAGGAATCCGCTCCAACTCGAAGTTAAACATCCAGATGTACGTCAGCCATCTGGCAACTGTCGGATCCGATGGAACGTAATTCCTTAGAGAGTAGGCCAGGGCGGTCGGATCCACTCTCAGAATAAACCTCGTGTCGAAGATGTAGTTCCGGAAGATCCGCAGACAGTGGAGGACGGCAAGGGTCTCCTTCTTGAACTGAGAGTAGTTCCTCTCGGTCGTACAGAGAGTCCGACTCTCAAATCGCAAGGGTCTTTCCTTCCCTTCCATGTCTGCCTGAATTAAAACTCCCCCTAAAGCAGTCTGTCCCGCATCTGTTTCGACAATGAAGGGTCGCGTCTCCGTGGCATCATAATCTGGCGCTCCTAACACCAACCCTCCTTCTCGAAATTCCTCCTTCATTCTGACCATCACCTCTTCTTGCTCTTCACCCCAAACCCATTCCTGATCCTGACGGACTAACTTCCTCAGGTGTTCAGTCTTAGCGGCAAAGTTCTTGACGAAGGCCCTCCAGAATCCACACGTACCAAGGAAGCTCCTGACATCAGTTATTGAGTGAAACGGAACTGGCCACTCAGTAATCTTGTTCGTCTTTTTCACATCTGGCCTTCGGCCCTTCTCGCTGCAGACGAACCCCAAGATAGTCGCTTCCCTCATGCAGTGTCTGGATTTGGCCCCGCTTGCCGTGAGGTTATGCTCCTCGAGCAGGCTTAGGACCTTTTTGAGGTCCTGGATGTGCTTCCAAACAAAGCGCCTTACCCCTGGCGAGACTTCGTCGCTCTCCTTCACTATCAGTCCCTTCACCGCCAAATCGTCGATGTATGGTTGTGTGATATGCGGACTGACTGATTGCATAGCCCGAATCATGGCCCGTTGGACCATTGCTACTGAACTTTTTGATTATTTTTGACAAATAGTAGACTGTCAGTTGGAATCATAGATTTATATATGTCTTTTCCTTTAACTTGAATCTCTATATTATCTAAATCCACCCTTGCGGGGGCACGTTCATGTGGATTAGCCCTCGCGGCCGTCACAGGCCTGTCCGGCAAGTAGACTGGGAACTGATCATATCCTAAGTAAAGGTCTATAAGCGAGATTTATAAGCGAGATTATACGCCTTCCGGCACAAGATTCCGACAGCGCGTCTGCATTGGGCAATCCTCCAACATCCCGCACGGTCACCGCATCCAGCCTCTGCAAATCTTGCACCCACCGCAGCGTCCCGTTAGGCTTGATGAAGCAGAACCACGGGGACGCATACGGTCCACTCGAATAGTCGGCGACGTGCGTATGTATCTTGCCGTCGAGGTAATCCACCACTTTCTTTTCCTCGTCAGGATTAGGATATCGCACCCCTCTCATGTTCCAAGGCTCGTGTGACACGGTGTGGATGCGGATCATAGGTATCATGGCGCAACCTGCGAGGGCACTACCGCTAGAATAACAACGTGGTGGGCCGTAGATGTGGCATGATCACCTAGACTATGGTGGGCCAAAATTGAGACATGACCTTCCTGTACTAGACTGCAGGAAGAGTCTAGGTTAAGATTTATGTATATATATATATGTTTGATTGTGAGGATTGTTGGGAGGATTGTTGGGAGGGGGGCGAGAATGCCTTCACAGGTCTCGGTTAGGGTCCGCGTCTCTAGTTATGGCCCTGCTTGCASGAGAGAGACATTGGGACACTTAACGAGAAGTCGGCGTTTGTCTAGGACAACGGGGAGMGGACGGTTGAGAGGGCCGCTGAAACTTATGCTGTAGTGTGTATGCCTAGTACAACGACGTCCGACTGTCAGGACAATGAAGACCCAGATTGGAATCCTGACAACATATAGTTGTGTTTGGCATGATTTGATCGAGGCCTCAAACCTTAGTCTGTTGGCTGATCGGATTGGTTCCTTTCTCGTCAGCATTTGAAATTCTTGATGGATTTATAGCTTTCTGATTTTGTGACGCAACGGGGACGTCGCTTAATATGGTCAGGTAAGTTGTCGGTGCGAATACCCTTACAAGGGTATCCACCCTGGTTTTTACAAACGATAGAAAGTAAGTTTGATAATTTGATTTAAAGTTTGAGTATATTGTGCGAGACGCAGCAGTGGYTGTGGTTTACGTTGAGTGAATGGCTGACTAGAGTAGAGAGTGTGTGGGCGGACAGGCTTAAGGCGCGCATGATCTCTTTGACTTTTGATGATTGTGAAAACCCGCGTTGGTCGGTATCTTGTCCACATCCAGCCCGCCACGCTCCTCGTCACTAAACGCATAGGCGCGATGCCTCCTCTTCACCAACTCCACCATCAATGTCCGCTCCCGAGGCAGCAGGAAGTCGGGCTCCCCTATGATCAATTTCCCCTCATTCCCTTCGTTGATACGACATGGCCCTGCTAGAGCACTCTCCTTCATTCGCCGTATCAACCCTCGTTCCCTCTCGTAGTATGCTTCCTCGTCCTCTGTAACGAGGACGGGAACCGGACGACACTTCTTGTCTACCGTCTTGTACCGCCTTTGGGAACCCTGCTTGAGCCGTCCCCTAAAAAGAGCCGACTCACAGATTGCGCTTGCGCTGATGCGGGGTTCCTCCTGCCGTCCAGAAGACGGTATACTAGTTCCAACCTCCCCGCCTCGGGGCATTCCAGGACCTGCTCCCTCAAGGCTTGGATGGCATCCGGATCTGCCATCTCATGTGCGGCCACCAAGTCCATGGCCTTTCCGACGTCCGATAGGCTAAGGAAAAACGCTTTCACCTCCTCGTCTCCTTCCGGCTCCGCCCGAAGCCTTCGCCGCTCGCCCTCCGATTCTTCGATCGTGAAGGACCCTGGGTTGGGCCGGTTCCTTATACTCCTCGGTCCTGTATTTCTGCAGGTAATTATCTCGTAATTCCCGCAGGAAGGGTCACATGGGAGGGGGATCAGAGTCCCGTCATGCTTGTTGAACATCACGGTCTCTGTCCTACTCAAGAATGACCTTCCTAGGAGGATTCCATGGTCCACGTCCGGCATGATGAAGAAGCAAGCTCGGGCCTTCACCTTTCCAACCTCGATGAGTACGTTCGAGGCTGTCCCACAAAACACGGCCCTGCAGCTGGCTCCATGTAGAATTCCGCAATCAGATCGGTCTATATCCAGCCCGAATTTGATAGCGTCCGCCTCTCGAATAATTTTCATCTCCGCCCCGGTGTCTACCATTGCCGCGCACTTGGAGCCCTTCACCACCAAATCCACCGTGCCGCAGGCCACGCACTTCCAATCCATCTTCGTGCCCGATTCCGCCCACTCTGCCTCCTTGGGCAGGATCGTGCCCAGATGGACGTTGGACACTAAGCGCCGTGACAACCTCCCTTTTAATTTATTGTGGAGTCGCGGGGCTGACGCCAGGATCTCCTTCAGGGTCATGAGATCATTATGCCCTTCTCGCAGCCTGTCGATCACCCGCTCTAAATGAAACCCCTCTTCCAACCGAACCGCGTACTTTTTCCTTTTGGGCGGTCCGTCACGCATGACCGGCTCGGCCTCTTCCCTGGTCCCTTTTCTCCTTGCTCGCTGCTCCGCTCTCTGATCCTCTTCCCGGTGCAGCCTCTCGTCTTCTTTTTCTTCATCATCGTCATCCTCCATTTCCACGGCCTCCTTTCTTTTTCCTGGCTCTGGCTCCCTCCTCGGAGATTCTTGGCTGGCGCTGGTTTTGGCTTGACTTCTCGTTCGTGTTGCCTGCGCGCCGGGCCTGCGGAGTGAGGGGTCTCCCCATCATTCCCGATTGTGGGCACGACCCCACCACATTTACTCCGGGTCGCCCAGGCGCTGACTCCGGACCGGAGTCGTAGAGGAACACCTTGGGGAAGCTAGACTTCCATTTCCTCACTTCCTCACAGAGGCCCACCAACTTCTGTTGGTACCTCCCCATCTTATCCAGCAGGTCCTCCATTTTCCCCAACAAGACGCACGAAGGTTCCATCCTTTCTTCCTCATTCTCGTCATCTGACTCGATGATTATGAGTTTTTCCCTCCTACTTCCTCCTCGTAGCCCTTGAGTAACTTCCTCATCGCTCCCCACTTCCTTTACCCCAATCGGTGGTTCTTCCTTTTCCTGCCATAACATGAACTCCTCTATCCCCACCGACGGTCCTTTCTTCTCCTGCCATAGCCTGAACATGGCAGGGGGTGACGGCCCAGCTGTCGCCCTTCGTTTGGCTTCCGCTCTCACTCCACCAAGCCTTCTATCAATGGCCTCCCCAAACTGATCGTAAATGTTCACATCCATAGTGGAGGAAATCAGCCCGCTCCTCTCGTCTTCCCGTCTTATATTACAAAACCTTATAGTGTGGCT
Source organism: Chara braunii (assembly GCA_003427395.1). Classification (NCBI taxonomy): domain Eukaryota; kingdom Viridiplantae; phylum Streptophyta; class Charophyceae; order Charales; family Characeae; genus Chara; species Chara braunii. The sequence continues at coordinate 1,664,000 of BFEA01000079.1, forward strand.
TTGCTGGTCACAATGTTGGCAGATAGCCGTCCTCCAGTCAAAACGGGGTCTCCCATACCCCTGACTTCCCTGATCCCCCTGGCCTTGATACCCCTGGCCTTGGTACCCCTGACCTTGATTCCCTTGGCCTTGGTACCCCTGGCCTTGGTACCCCTGACCTTGATACCCTGGCCTTGGTTTCCCCGGCCTTGACCATTTCATTGCCCTCCTCTTCCGCCGCCATTCCTGCCTCGCCCCCTTCCTCCACCCCTCCCTCCGTTGCCTTGATTGCCCTGCCCCTGGTTCCTACCTCCATCCACGCTTCCCTGTGAACTGGGAGCGGGTGACGGTGGCGGGGCCACAAGCTGAGCCTGGTCTGCAGGGTAGATGGGTGGCGGCATACTCGTTTGCGGTCCGACTACTGGCGGCGGGCTACCCCATGGTACGATTTCATTGATCACCGGCCAGGGTCACTGTCCGTAGGAGGGTGCCCCTCCTTGCGAGGGGCCCGTACTAGATGATGGAGCCGCCACATTTAAAGGGGTTGCTGTCAAGGCCTGGGGCGCCTGTGCTTTTCCTGATCCCTGCCCGCCCAGCGCCAAGTTACGCACTTTGTGCTGGGCCTTCGTCAGGTGCTGCGTCACCGACTCTTCCTCTTCTCAGAGCTCCTCCTAAACAGCCTCCTCTATCACCGACTCCTTTCCTTTCACCTGGACAACCGTCACTACCCTTCTCTGCAGCACAAGCTCTGTCGCATACCCCAGCTGCGCCAGTACATCTGTAACAATCCTTTTTACTCCCGGGGTCCCAGAAGCGGTCGCATCTCTTTCCTTTCTCTTCTGCCTTTGCAGGCGTACCTGACGTTGCTCCACCTGGTCCAAACACCCAACTTCCACCCCTCTGTCAATGGTGGCCCAGGTGAACTTGGTGCTACCTCCTCCATATCTTGTCAGTTCGACGGCCTCTGATGCCGTGAGTAGCCCCAGAAAAATGGCGCACTGCGCCTCCTCTGAAATCCCATGGACCTTCTGTGCCCGCTTCTTGAATTCGTGAACAAAGGCCCCTATCGTCGTAAAATCCTCTTTGTTCATCGCCTCAAGGTCCGTAGTGGTCAACAACCCGTCTCCCAGGCGGTATTTCCTTCGCATCCCCTCCTTGAACCTTTCCCAGCTACCTTGAGCCGCATCTATAACTTTCTTCACTTCTTGGTGGTAGCTGTGGAGGACATACTGGAGAATGCGCTGAAACTTTACAACATCCGATCGCCCGACCAAAGATTGTTCCACCCGATCCAGCCATTCTGAGACTCTCTCCCCACAAAAATGAAAGGTATCGACCTCGGGGATATTGCTCGGGTTTCTTTCATGCCATTCAATGGTCGCGATGAGGTCATCGAGCGTCAGACCCTTCTTGGGACCACCCGATGCGCCGCCGCCCTGCGACATCTTGAAAACCCTTTCTCTTAAAGCTCCCTGACAAGAGAAAAACAAGCACACCTCTTTTATTCATCATTGCACCTTGACCGGTCTATTCCATCCGTCCTACCTAACTCTTACTACGTACTTTTACCCAATGCTAACACGGTCGTCCCTCATACTTTTCCTAGCTCACATTGGTAAACTTCCTTTCCTATACTTAGTCATTCATTATTTTTCCTTACCTTCTCGTCGTTTCCTTTATGCCTTTTTCCATTCACTTCCCATTCCCGGATGTCGTTCCACCAGGGACAACGGTAGGCTTTCCGTTATCCCCGGCAACGGCGCCACCTGTCAAGCACATCGGTCCGGCACCGCACCAGGGCAGTGCGGGACCCTCTCGGCCGCGTCACGCAGGAGTTGATTTAAATCATTGGTCGCAGATAATACATGTGAAGCTTCCTTAGGCCGCTCCGGCCGAGTGCGCCAGCCATACCTCTCGCGAGCCCCTACGACAGGATAGGGCCTACGAGAGACACAACTTACCTACACTTTACGGGAGCTGTCACCTCCCTTCGGTGGGCGTATCCCCGCCGAGCTACCAGTCCACAGTACGAAAGTTAATCAGTTGCAATTGAAGAGGTGGACCAGCCGAGGGCGTTTCTCGTTCGTTGTAGCATAGGGGGTACGCGCGGTAATACGCCTCTATCGGACCCGCACGCGAACCGACAGCTGGGGGGGCTGAAGTCCCAAACGCGATTCGACGTCGGTCGACTAGGACGCATCCCACACACCACGCGCACACCACTTTAATCACCACAAGACAACAACACACCCACACATACACGAAACGACACAACGCAAACAACCCGACAACGCTCCTAGCCCCTCGGTAGCCGTCCCATAACTCTTTGATACGGAAATCGAATAGGCGTCGCGCACGAGACTTTGTATAAAACCACGCGGACGCAAGGCTGGCTTATATCGACTCACAATGCAATCGTACGCAAACAGTCACAATGATGGCGTACTATGTGGTACCCATACTTATGCAGTCCTCGTTAATCTCGAGGGTCACATTCGACACTCAAGTGTCGGCTGACACTCGCCTTGAGGGTTAATCTGTCGACGCTGGACAACCACCTTGCGCGGTTGAGGACCACACACCCTCTTTTGCACCCTTATGCAGAGTGGGTGGTACACATGTTTGTACTTGTGGTGGTAGTCGTCTCTCGCGGCCCTAGGGGTAAATCCTCCCTGGGCCTGGGCGAAAGTCAAGGGGTTTGACTTTGACGGTTGCCACGGAGTACAACGTCCAACCATTAAAAAATCTCTAAAAAGCAAAG
>BFEA01000079.1:1667289-1684290 GCA_003427395.1 Chara braunii
CACACGATATTGAACGACTGAAGGACATGCCGTTCGGCCCTCGCGACATTTCTGCCTTCAGGGTGGGGTGCCTCGATGGTCAAAGCAAATAGGCTATTTGCGAGGGAAAAATCCCTCCCCTGTAGAGCCTAGGGCTTGGGATGTCCTGGACAAGGACCTTGAATCTCGGCCCTGGACCAACGTCCGACTAAAGGAATCCCCAAGAAGCAAAACAAAATACCAGGAAGGGTCTTCCTTATGCCTCTCAGTTCTTACCTCTGAGTAGGCTCTTAGAATGGGCCCCTAGCTGATGTAGACATTCACCCCAAGTATACCCATTTATATATATATATAAATGGGCAAGTATGTGACGATCACTTCTCACACTCTCTCTGGGGTCTCTCACAATAATACGTGTATATGTAATCGCAGGCAACCAAATCCAGAATCTGATTCACAGCACGTACCTGCAATCACATCAACGAGTCAAATCAACAACCCACACACTACACGGAGTCAACCCCAACCACCTTCGACACTCATACCCCTCGCTTTAGCCATGCAAGCCCCAAACCTCCTGTCCAACCAATCTTAATTAAAATACTCAGTACCTTTGTTAAATGGCTATTCAATAAAAGTCCGGGTGAAACCACAATGAAACAAGGAAAAATTACCAGGGCTAAAGGCTTTTAGGTTGAGTGTGGAGGGTGAGTTGGAACTGAGTCGTAGACCGATGAATCGACAACCGACCTGTGATCAGTGATAACTGAAGATGATCCTCAAGGGATCACGCTGAATCTAGTCCTGAACTTGAATCAGACGATCAAGAGGGTCTGTAATACATGACAGGTCAAAGCCCCAGGCTAAACCTATGAGTTCATGGAGGGCAATCTCCATATCATGATCTTACCCAAATCATCCTAGTTAACTATGTCTAAGCCTACCTCTAAGCAATATAGCAAAATCTTTCCTTAGTCAGAGTGAATTTATCAAAAATCCCCACTTGTCAAAACATATTCGACCTCTTTTAATCTAAGAAAATTTCGGTAGCGCTTCTCGTAGCGAAAGTGCCTTTCCAAAATTTATATAAGTCCAGATATGAAACAGAAATAATTTCCATCTCTGGAAAGTCAAAACTATGTCTAACTTCTTGAAATAGCAAAAATTTGGGTAGCACTCCCTTTAGAAAAGGAGGTTTTCCAGATTTATACTAAGTCAGATATAAAGGCAGAAATAATCTCTAACTCCGGAAAGTCAAATTCTGTCTAAATCCCTGAAACAATAGAAATTTGGGCACCAGATTTACACTAAGTCAGATATAAACTCGAACAACAGCTCGAGCTCAACTTTAGACAGAATTTAACTAACTCCTTAATTTTGTAGAAATTTCGGCAGCACTCCCTCTAGAAAAGTGTTATTCCAAAATTTATACAAGGCTAAGTTCAGAATTTGAAAGTAACTTTGACTTCCCAAAGTTCAATTTTGTCTAACTCCCTGAACTAGCTAAAAATTAGGGCAGCACTCCCTTTACAAAAGGAGACTTCCCATATTTTAAATAAGTCAGATAGGAGAAAAGACAAAGCTGAACTTTTGACAAGTCAAAATTCAACTAACTCCTTAAATTTGTAGAAATTTCGGCAGCGCTTTCCGTAGGAAAAGTAGCTTACAAGATTTATACAAAGCCAAGTATAAGAAAAAATCTTAGAAAATGCAAGAATTGATCTAAGTAAAAGAAAATTACTACAGAAAATACATGAATTATACTAACTCCAACCACTCCAGCACATGGCGAGTATCTAAAGCAACTACCTATTAACCTGAAACTCAGACTAAGTAGTGGCCTCACTCAGTCACATGCAAGCCAAACCACAAAGGTAAGTACTCTCACCARCCCCAAGTTCATTCCATATAGATAGTTTATGAATCTTTTAAGTCCTTGAACCCTTATTTCCCTCTTACATAAGACAYAGAGCTGGACCATTCGCCATGAAAACAATGCCGAGCTTGTCTTTATGATATATACGAATAGGTTGCACAACTACTTCTCTCTTCTTTTGGGCAGATGACTGGGCCATTCGCCATGGAAACAATGTCTAGTCGCCCTGAGCTGTTTAATATCCAAAGTTTAGTATTTCTCTGACTTTGTTTTCAAAGAGGAAAACAAATATGGGCAGGGAACTGAACCATTCGCCATGGAAACAATGTTCAGCTTGCCCAAAATTATTTTCATTTATACTTTGTATTTTTCCCTTTCTCTTCTTAATGATATGGCTTAACACTGAACCATTCACAATAGAAACAATGTCCATCTGCCAGTTCACATGCAAATATATATAAAGTATTTTTCCTTTATACTTAGTTTAACTTATGTGTGTGGTTTTCAGGCTAAACCATTCAGCATGGAAACAATGCTTAGCCTTAGACCATAAATCCTCCCTCAGAATAAACAAGAACTTAAACTCCTTCAATCAGGCAAACCCCCAGAGTTAACTAGAGCAACCAGGCCATTCACCATGGAAACAATGCCTGGTTTCCCAGAAAACAGCTAAATAAATACAACAACCAGGCCATTCACCATGAAAACAATGCCTGGTCCTTCAGAAAACAGTCAAATAAACACAGCCCTGAGCCATTCACCATGGAAACAATGCTCAGACTTCGGTTGACCCTTCCAAACGCATGCAAGACTACCTTCCTCCCACCTTTCCCCCAGTTTATCCCTTTGTCTGCCTTCAATCAAAATAAAGAAAAAACTTAGGCTTCACTCTCAAACGTTTCTTCCATTCAGTCTGATTGGGTCCTGAAGAGAAAGCAGAAACCATAGGGGCAACCTCATGCATACAACAGTCATACTGAAGGGGGATAAACAAACAAGGGTGGTAGTAGGTTGTACAGATAGAAGTGGTTTACCTGACGATTCCCTGCCTCCATAAATCCTCCTGAGTACCGGCAGGGCTCCCGCAATCGGTGGGTGGACTCCCCACAGAGTCTTGACGCGGACCTACGAGTTGCAATCCCGCCTGCCGCCTTCATCTTAGAACAAGACCAGACTTAGAGTAAGAAGGGCAGACGGAGAAGTATTGAGTCTCTCAGATCCAAGAGGGATGCTCTCAAGCTCATTCGAGAGGGCCTTGTGATCTGGATACTCCTGAGGGCCCCGCAATGGCAGCCAGCGTGTCAGCTTGGTCAACTCTCAGATTTCCACCTGTTGAAGTCACTTTTCTTGCCGAACCACAAATCGCACCACTAATCTCCCTTCTCAAGTCCAAAAGAGGCTGCGCAGCCGCCTGTAACATCCCTTAGGCAACAACAATGCACAATGATGGCCAAATAACAACATTCATGCACAGTCCGCAGCAGTACCTCATGCACCACTAGTTGTATCAGCGGTACTCAACGCCCAACAATCCACCGGTGTGCACAGCATACAGCGGCGCTTAACAATGGCCCACAACCATAAGGGGCAAAACTTAGTAATCGTCTTTGGCAGTACCAGCATGTGCGTAGTACACCGTCACGGCCTAACCATAGTCAATCAACAGTCCACCGTGACCACAATGGATGGTAGCAGTCCTTGGCAGTTATCAACCCACAGTTCACGGTCTGCTGCCCAGTTCGCTCTCTTCTTCCCACTTGGTAAGGAGACCACCAGTAGATGGCAACAGCCCCAGGAATAACATACAACAACCTATATCAGTACGCAGCAATCAATAGTGGTAACAGTACGCAGTAATCAATAGTGGTAACAACTTGTACGCAGTCCACAGACGTAGCAACAGTACACAGCGGCAATCTGCTGCAGGCTGCCGCAGTATGCAGCGATTGGTGCACAGTCAAATAAAAGCAGTTCACCAACCAACTTGTCCCTACCTTTTCAAGGCCGCAACAGCAGCCCCCTCTTCCACAACCCAACTACCAACAACTCTGCGCACACCTTAGTTTCCTGGAATGGAGCTGCGATCATGCGGTCCCAAATGACCGTGCTCCCAGTGGCACCACAATCCGCATATTCAGTAGTTGCTGTAGGAGAAGTGCAATCGAGACTGAGCAACTGAAGCCCGGCCGCGAACCTGCAACTTGGAGTAGCCCTCAACAGCCCGATTCACACCACTCCGGGCGATACACTGTCCTGTGAAAACCGGCACGCGCCCCTCCTACCCCAGCCGCTGGTCCTGATTCACGAGTGCACCAGGCCACTATCCCGACAAGTATTCTTCCAAATCTGTACTTTGCTCTTTGCTGGCCGTTCACAAGTCCGCCCACTCTTCTAGTCACAACCACACACSCCCACTACCGCAGCTGTGAACAGACCTCGCCTTCCATACTGGTTGCGGCCAGCTCACTCTGGCTCTTTCTCTCCCTGAYTGAGTACTCCCCAGACTTGAACTTGCAGCTTCAACACCCGATACGTCCCATGATGCCGCTCTATCATGCACACGAGGAGATAGAGGAAGGCTTCCTCCAACACAGGCGAGCAACACACCGGGACGAAGCTCTCGATAAGACCTGGCTTGATACTTCGAAATATGGTGTCAACACCAAYGTCAGGTAAGTCTTCTCCTCCTTATTCCTTCCTCGCCAATCCCTTCTGCTTGATTCATYACTCCACCCTCCTCTGCGCACCTGGTCAGGTAAGTGTTTTCCGCAGTTCACCGCTCGCTGGCTTGGCCGACAGGCTGCCCAGTGTGATGGTCAACAAATAAATCTCCACCCTCGCGCTCGCCCCTTCGTTACTCCGAACGACGACCTGAGTAGTGCTTCGGCCAGCAGGTAAGTCTTCAAACCCCAGGACTCCTGTCACGYACCTGCCCTGGTAAGCGAAACTTCGAATGAATCTACCCCTAAAACCCGACAATATACATTGCCATTTATTATTATTATTATTTTGCCCGCTTGTCTCTACGCAACCCACTTCCATGCAACCTTTTTTCTACTGACTTTTCCATCAATCTAACTTCGTATTCACAGTCGCCACTCTGCAAAACTTCTGAAACGCCCCCTCTCTCACTCATTTTCATCAAGAAACGAGCGAGCTCTTCGATCTTCCTCGTTGCTCTGCCATARCCACTAYGCAGCCTATTTCCATTCTACCCCCCCCCCACTCTACTAATCTAACACTAAAACTAACCTCATAATCCACTCCGCCCGGCCTCGAAACATCGTACTAACGCCTTCCGCCGCCTGTTTTCGTTGGGAAACGGGCGAGCCATCCCCTTTCCACCTTGCCTGCCTCTCCCCATCGCCCGTCCTCGTCGTGCATGCACCTRGCGCCAACCCCGTCCCGATTCAATCRCTTTTCTGGCTTCAGCACTTCCTCTCGTGCATCACCCCACACACACTCGGCGCAGTGCTCCACTCAGCCTCCTTTCACCTCGGTCGCCTACCTCTGTTTGCACTCGGACAGGTCCGCGTCCAGGTATATTCCGCCGCTATCAGCCCGTCGTTCACTCCGTCTCGCTGCTCTGCAGCGCTCCCACGGATAGCCTCACCACCTGTTGTTGCGCCCATCGCTACAGCATTCCACTTCAGCGCCCAGGCCATCGCCCCCCTGTCGTAGCTCTGCCCCGACATTCGTTAGCGAAGCCCGGCCCTCGGTCATACTGCATATCCCCCTTGCACAATGCGCCGAGGTAGCGCTTTTGCATGGCTTTCGCGGAAGTCAATGGAGGGCAAGCGCTGTTCCTTGATTTATACTTCAAGAAAACCCGTTGGTCTACCCTTTTCCACCAGTCCTCAGGGCTCTTTAGACACTGACACGGTACCGCGTCCCAAAATAGGACGGGACCGCCAATAACCACAGGAAAGATAAATAATAAATTAATAAAATAAAACTAAAATAAATAAGTAAATAAATAAATTAAAAAAAAAAAAAAAAAAAAAAAAAATAAAAAAAAAAAAAAAAAAAAAAAAAACGAACACTTGAAAGGAACGGGGGAGCTACTGGCACCTCGCCAGTGCCGCAGGCTGGACCCGTCATTGCGTCCACTCGCAAAAGGCAAGGGAGATGGTCCCACAGGCCCATCAACCCCTCAAGCCTTTCCTTCGCTCCTTCGACGCCTGCCGTTGGCCTCGATCCCTGCACCTGCTGCGTACCAGTCGAATGCTCTAACCTATATAGCTAAGCCCAAACCTGGTACCACCAGGCCTAATCCACCTAATGAAGAGGTAGCCTCCAGCCTTTTGGGGCCAAAGGAGCCACCTCGTACCATCTCGTAGCCCGTACTCACACCCATGGCCACAAAGGGCCGCAACAACCACCCAGCCGTGTCCCGGATACCCTTTCCCGGCCGAATCCATCAGGTCCCATCATCTGGATTCTGYGTAAGTCCACACTGGCTTASCAAACCCTCCMACATACCACGCGGAACCAGAGGAAAGGACGTCCCTAAGTTAGTTAACTTAATCAAAACAACCAACTGTTGTAAAATGGCACGTCGGCCGGAATTCATGCCACGTTTTCTATCGCAACCAAAGAGGGGAAGGATCACGCGCGCCTCAAACATGCGCGCCCACACACTTTATTCTACCCGACCTTCAGCTAGCATAAATCACTGGCACTGCCGAGCCCCGCGCGATATACTTTATACTAGACTTATTTTCTGTCACTTGGAAAAACCAGGAACCAGGGCGGATACCCTTGTAAGGGTATTCGCACCGACACCGTCATCTCTCTCTCTCTCTCTCTCTCTCTCTCTCTCTCTCTCTTCCAAGGCGCGGACCCTTAGATAAACGTTCAAAATGTGAACGAATCCTCCCTGACAAGGAGGAAAGATTCATTTTCTATTTTTCCATTCGTGAACTATCCCGCCTCTCTCTCTCTCCTCTTCCCGTTTTATTTCTTCGTTCCCTTTTTTTCTTTTTTGGAAGCACGCTCGTTTTTTTTTTTTCTTCGTTTTTTTTTGTTTTTCGGTTTTTCAAAAATGAAACAAAACCCTCTACCAGTAGCTCTAGGCTAGGCAATGCTCGATTTACAGGTGTCAGGATCTCTGGTTCTCGAACATTATCCCGACCGGTGAGAGCCGCTATATAGCAAAATTGAGCAAAACAAAGAAAACCAGAGGCAAGAGAGATAGGAAGGATAAAACACTAAGGGATAAGTGTCGCCGCCTAAGGGCTTAGAGAATGCACCGGGCCGTCGGAACCACTAAGAGACTAGCAGAATAGCAAGCGGCGAAAGGTCGCAGGAAAAATAGTAAAGGCGGCCCTTCTGCCCGAAAGGAGAAGGATCGCCGAGAAAAATAATGCCCTTGGTTGCGTGCCGCAGGAAGAAAGGAGTTAAGGAGATCCCGAAAATAGCGTTGGGGCACCGACACGTGGGAACGAAGCCCGGGCCAAGAGGGTCACCGGGATATGTCACAGGAAAAGCCAAAGGGTCACGAGCTACGTAAAGGGCCGTGGCCGGAGAAATCGGCGCGTGCAGGTCATAGAAAAAAGACTAGAAATGGGGCGGCCATGAGAAAGAAAGTGCAAAGAGAAACCGGGACACCGCAAGGGAAAGTGTCGGAGACCATAGGGGACTAAGGAAAAATAATGACATATTGGGACAAGTGCCGGTGGGACCACCGGCGGGGTGAGTATCCAGGACTAGCGCGGGACAAGTGGCGGGGACTTGTCATGTCCCAAAGACGAAGTTATGAAAGGTCATGAAGGAAGGATGCCAAAAGGTAGAAGTACCGTCAAAATCAAGATCTAGATGACCAAGAATATTAGCACCATTAGTGCAAACACTAGTGGAGGCAAGAGGGAGGCCCGAAACAGAAAAGAAAGCAAAAGAAAAACAAGAAAGGAGGCATGGTAGCAATCCGAAATATCTCGGACTAGCTACCTTGAAAGAAATAGAGCGTAGAAAAGCTCCAAGTAAAAAATAGGCTCTTGGGAGAAAATCGGAGCAAAGGGGGCTGTAGTTTGAAAAAAACGGAGGGAAAAGGAGACTCCCATGGCCATGGGGGAGCCTCAATTGCAGTCCGAGATATAACGGACTRCACCTTGGGCATAGGAAGGGACAAAACTAAGAGGAAGGACCAAGAAAAAAMCTTAACGGCTACTTGACACTTGACATGCTAGAAAAAGAGAGAAAAAGAAAAGAAAAATGAGGGAGAATAAGACAAAAGGAGTGAGAGGCAGTGAGTGAGTTGATTGTAAGTAGGGATTGCCACAAGTAGGGACTTGCAGGTCCCTACTGTTCGAAAATGGAGGGAAAAGAAAAAAAGAAAAAAAAAGAGAAAAAAAAAGAAAAGAGAAAACAACCTTAACGGTAAAAAATGACTACTTGGGGAGGTACATCCGTGACCAGATTCATTCTGGCATATGTTGGCTACAAAGTACATTGATTTTCTTTTGATTTTACAAAGAAAATCAAGAAAAATCAAGGCCTCGTGCAACCGAGGTACAACGGATTGCATGAGGCAAGGAAAATATATGTTTTAGATGCATACGAAACCAACATTCAACCCGGATGCACTTGAAAGTTGACCGCTTCTTTTTTTTTCAATTTGGGGCAAGTTGTGAGGCAATGAGACTAAGAAATTGACCCCTACTGCAGTCCGAGTTACAACGGACTGCATGGGGAAGGAAAATCGCATGTTTTTTGTGCATCCGAAACCAATATTGAGCCCGGATGCACTTAAAAATTAAGCACTTCATTTTCTTTCAGTTTGGGGCAAGTTGTGGGGCTGTGAGACTAGGAAGATGGTCGCAGTGGCAGTCCGAGAAATAACAGACCGCATAGGAATGCCTAGGCCAAAGAAAAATGAGCCTTGGCACACCGAAGACACTAGAGAAGAGTGTATTGGGGAAAGAGTGAAATGAGACGGTAAATGACAACCGCAAGATGAGGATCTTGCGACCGGAAATAATTGGCGCGCACGAAGTACGTGGGAGGAGGGTATCGGAGCTGACGGGGACAAGGAAGTCCTAAATAAAAAGAATGGGACGTCATCCGGGACGATGTCGTGGACGACAGAGGCCCAAATAAAAATAGTCAAAAAATGGGATAAAATAAAAAAATGGAACTAGTACTGGGAGAATGGCAGGGACCTGTGCAGTCCCAAAGGAACCATAAGCTAGCAAAAAAAAGGAAGAGTGTGCAAGCAAGTAGTATCGTGAAGATTAAAGATCTTGACGGTGAAAAATATTAGTCATTGTGAGTGTAAAACTGAAAAAGCCCAAGGAGAGAATCCTAGGAGACAAAAATGAGAAAAAAATAATAAAGTAGGGGTTGCCCAGCAGTCCGAGGTATCTCGGAATAGCAAGGCACAAAAAAATAGATCCTCAATAGGCTCTATGCAAAAACTAAGTTGCCAAGGAAAATCTGGAGCACAAGGGGGCTCAAAATTGAAAAAACGAAGGCAAACAAGGCTCCACTATTGCAATCTGAGCTGCAACGACCAACTGATGACCATGAATCTCGCCTTGAATGAGGTCATAAGGCCTAGGAAAAGGGTGCACAACAGTTTGACGCTTGGCACAAAAAAAAAAAAAAAAAAAAAAAAAAAAAAAATGGGAGGAAAAGGAAGGTGGATGAGACAAAATGAGAGAAAAGAGTGGAGGAGAAAAAATAGCCGAATTTCGCCAGAATTTGAATTGACCTTACTGTGACCTCATCCCTTCAAATGGAGAGAAGGTTAACAACAGTCGTATATTCATCACCGCTTCAGGACACCCTTCACCACTTTAGGATGTAGTCTGCCTAAACAGGTGATTTTCAGAGTCTTCGGACCTTTCACTACTTCAAGACACCCTTCACCACTTCAGGATGCTACCTGCCTAAAAGTGTTTTTCAGGGTCTTCGAACCTTTCACCACTTCATGACCATTCATGATTTTCAGACTGCCAAAAACTCTCACTTCACCACTTTAGGATGCAGCCTGCCTAAACAAGTGGTTTTCAGGGTCTTCGGACCTTTCACCACTTCAAGACCATTCAGGATTAACAGTGGATTCGTGAAAACCAGAGAAACAGACAAAAACCAGAGAAATCCTATAGATAGAAAAACATAAAGGAAACATAACATTTTTTTAGAAATAATGGTCGATTTTGCGTCGTTTCGTGCGCAAATGTCATTAAAAAAAAACCCTAAAAACCAGTACATATTCGAGTTCGACAACACAGTTGAAAAAACGAGTTCATTTTCGAAGACAACAGGCAACTCCTAGTCATGGCCAATGAAAAAGTCTCCAATTTATGAAAATTTTAGCGGATGTCGAAATGGTCAGTTAGTAGTGTACAGTGAATGTAGTTTTGTTTTTGCAAACAAAAGAGTCTTTTCCGGAACCAAATCTAAGGACGAAAAAACTAACCAAAAACTTTGTAAGCCGAACAGACGGGTTGGTAATCCTCGTTCTTTGCACTCATAATACCAAAGAAATAGAAGCTTGAAAATAAAGGTAGTCAAATCACGGGATCCAGAGCAAAAGAAAAAACAGCCAACGAGAACTGATTTCAAATCTCCAAAAGTCGAGAACATACGATTGAGCAAATTCGACCGTCACGAAAATTTAAAGAAATCTAAGCATGACCTTATAGGGCTATAATGCGAATTTCTGGACATTAAAAAAATAGACGAATTTCGCCAGAATTTGAATTGACCCTTGGAATTCTCTTGAAATTCGAAAGTCAAAGTTTTCGAATTATAGGCCTATAACGAGTGCTGGAAAATGAACGACTGACATATGAATTTGAGCCAGTAATCTATCAAGTGTTTATAACCCTATAAACGCATGAAACAACATTGAAAAATCGGATATCGAAAACAAAGCAACTTATAGCCCTATAAGTTAAAAACTAGAAGTTGGTTCGAAAACGTAAAACAATTGTTTTATCAATCGACAACTAAGCTTAGGGTACAATAAGCATTCCAAAAATGATCATTGTTTTCCCCTGAACGCAAGAAAACCAAAAGTCCCTGAAATGTTAGTGGGTAATCTGTCAAGTGTTAAGAGTCGTGAAAACGACTAACATAACAGTGAAAAGTATGTTCTCATAATCTGATCATTTTATAGCCCTATAACTTAGAAAGATAAAAGTTAGTTCAAAAACGTAAAGACACTTTAGGGCATAATAAGCGATCGTAAAATGAGCTTCGTGTCACTTTTGATGTGATAAGCTTCCTTTTTCGTTTGAGGACTACAACCCCTTAGACGACGAAGTTTTCATTCTCTTCGAGCAACTAAGATTCARCAAATTAGACCTYATTAAGTAGCTGAAACTCAAACCACAAATCTTTGGTCAATTTTTAAATTCTCAAAATTGAAAACTGAAAGTACGCAAAATRCAATGGAAAAGATCGTCAAAACAAAAAAGKTTGGCCACACATGCCTAACTAAACAGGGTCACGCGAACTACGACTCACTGATGTACAAATTTAYAAGKTTTTAATAAACACTAACGACTAAACTAAGACAAACTGATGAACAACGACAAAAAGAAACCTGTTCTGTTACGGAACCAGAAATGACCTCAATCTCGATGACTCTCTGGCAACTTTCGAAGCAATCGGTTCTTAGAAGGACTTCGTAATCGACATCCTCCGTTGCCATTGCCATGGAATTTAGCATCTTAGATATCTTTTGCCTCGTCTGCGAAAAAAAAGTCTTGTYTGTCTTCAGTTGGAAGTTGTAACAAAGAACGCTGCARCTCCAGTCGTAGACGTCCTCGGAAGGCTCTCTCGTAGTCTTTCCTTGAGGATTTGTCTTGAACTGAGGATAGTAACCCTCTCCTTTCTCACGTTGTGCAAACCAAGCGACTTTGAATCGTTTACGTGCTAGCAGTTCCACAACCTTGCCAATGTGGTAAGGTTTGCCTCTCTCTTCCTGCCCCGAACAAGCTCGTAGTGCGATGAAAGTGTTGACCTCGAGATCGTCGTACTTCCCGTCTCTGTCCTCTCGAAACTGTCTGCTCTTGTGTGCGCTGACGTAAATGGGTCTCTCAGGAGGAAAAAGATTATCCCTACGTTGGTCAAAGCCATCAACGGTTGGTGAAACTTCTTCACCCACTCTGCTGACATCCGTTTTTGCAAAGGGTCACATGAAAGACTCTTTGAGATTTCTGTCCTCAAGGTCGAGAGTTTTCTGCGTTGCTATAAACTTATTCCACCATTCAATGTTGTGGGGTTGAGCATAATACGACAAGCTTTGTACGTTCACTTTCAAGGCTGCGATGGAAAGTACATCATCGTCAACCTTAAGATTCGAAGATCCTCCCGCTTTTCAATTACGAACATGACCTCCACTGCTGTCGACCTTGTCACGCCTCTCGTCCTCACCCCGACAAGTAAGCCGAAATCTGGCTTCCAAATATCAGATTGCATGCTTTGGCAAAGCTTGAACTTGTCCTGTTGGCTCCGATTTGAAGATGTTCAGACCTTCTCTGTCGTTCGGTTGCCACTGCGAATTGTGATATTGTTTGCTCCAAATGCGCACCTCCCCGTCGTCGTTGCACTTGATTCAGAAATGTTGATTGAAGCTAATATCATTGACATTATGAAGATGATCCTGAATGTACAACTTCCAGTCAATCGTTTTCGTCATCTCCTCAACATAAACGCCATGATCTTGTTCTATTTTGTATGACTCCCTAATGATGTGTTGCAACGCAGAAAGATCGAACGCATCATGTACAGCCAGCTTTTTCGAGAAACAGCTGAACATCTGATCGATGTCCTCGTGTGTGTGCCCTATAAGAAAAAAGTTTAACTTCACTTTACTAAACATTCTCATCTTTACTAAGAACACGAGATATGCCAACTTGTTCTCTTTCGAAGTGTTATCAAGTGTAAGATACAAGACTTTCGGAAATGGCTTAGGAAGCTGAGAAATCCGACGGGGAAGAACATTTAGCATACAATTAGAATCTGATTTGAAGTTGTCAAAGAAAACAGTTGCAAAGGCATTTGATGAAAATCCTTACACCTTGATCCCAACCACGTGAACTTTCACAAAGTTCCCTTCTTTCAGTTTCGAATCATTTGGAGACCTTCTGAAGTGTGGCAGTATGGTCTTGCTCTCATCCATACCATCGATGATCATTGTGACGTACTCTGCCGGTCGTCTGGAAGTCTTGTGGCGATGCTTACTGAGTGTTTGTCTCTCTTCTCCCTGCATTAACCGGTGTTTTTCTAGTGTCTTGCCGAACATTTCTGCACAAAAAAAAAACAAAACAAGCGAATACTAAGTCAAAACACGTTCACAAACTTTGAGAGAGACTAAGCCCGAATAAGGACCTAAAAATCGAAGATGATTATTACACAAAGTGTTATAGGGCTATAACTCAGAAAAGTCAGTCCACAAGTGTCGTACACTAATAAATTGATTGTTCCCCAAAATCTGTGTTTTGATGAAACGAAAGAGTATGGGCAGGACAACGAAGACATCACTAATAAAGTTTTAGTCTTTTAGAGATAGTCAGCTGCAGGGACGGGGACATAACCAAGAACAATCAGTCGCCTCAAACCAGACAATTACAAAATTCTTTCTTTACAAAYTTTCTAGTTTCAAAGACGATTATTACACAAAGTGTTACAAGGTTATAACTAAGAAACGTCAGTCCACAAATGTCGTACACTAATAAATTTATTGTTCCCCAAAATCTCTGTTTTGATTAAACAAAATAGCATGGGCAGGACAACGAAAATATCAATAATAAAGTTTTAGTCTTTTAGAGATAGTCCGTTGCAGGGACGGGGACGTAACCAAGAACAGTCAGTCGCCTCAAACCAAACAATTACAAAATTTTATTTTTTTACAAACTTTCTAGTTTCAAGAGAATCCGCTTTGGAATGTGTTAATTGCAACATCTACTTTTCTACAACAAGAAAACATATAGGACTATAAGTCAAAACAGTCAGTCGCGCTGTGAAAAACATTGAAGAATGAACATCGATGTGCTTTCATGAGATACGTCGTATGCGAAATCTTCTTTGACTAACTATGTTTGACGAAACACAAATGATTCGTATGTAAATACAAATGTTAAAAAAGGCGGTAACGAGAGAGAGAGAGAGAGAGAGAGAGAGAGAGAGAGAGAGAGAGAGAGAAAGAGAGAGAGAGAGAGAAGAAGACTTAGGAAGAGAACAGAACGAGTTTCATGAGAATCCTTTTAAAATGCGTAAGTCACAACATCTACGCTTCTGCAAAAAACAACTTATAGGGCTATAAGTCATAACAGTCAGTCGCGCGGTGCCAAACATTGAAGAATGAACACTTAGGTGCTTTCATGAGATACATCGTTTACCGGATCTTCGTTAACTAATTATTTAAGGGAAAACACAAATGATTCTTATGTTAATACAAATGTTAAAAATGGCAGTAAAGAGAGACAGATGGACTAAGTGAGAGAGAGAGAGAGAGAGAGAGAGAGAGAGAGAGAGAGAGAGAGAGAGAGAGAGAGAAGAAGAAGAAGACTTAAGGAGAGAGAAGAAGAGTTAGGAAGTCAGGGGGAGAGAAAATAAGCATTGAGGTTCTGTCATTACCTCGTTCGAATGCACTCGTTGCCTGTGGACGGCCTGTCTTGAATTTCAGACATGTGGAACAAACCGAGAACCTCTTCAACGCAGGAATGAGGACTTTGGGGCAGTGAACCCTCCAAATARTCATAAATCTAGAATGGAAACGAAGAGTCTTYTTGGTGTAAAGTTCTTTGCAGTCTCGCTTGAAGAACTYATACACGTYTCTACGCCGAAGAGTATMTGAAAGATGAAACTGKTCGCKATTCAKCATACTCTCAGTGTTAAATCGAAAATATTCATGCAACCAGGCCAGAATTTGTTGTGATAAAGCAGATAATCCGACWGATTCTTTGTTTGCATGCTTRTACAACACTAGTCCRTCTCTRAAGTCTTTGCGCAGCYTTGCAACACRTGTAGTCGAGCATCCGTACAACTTTCCCCACGCTTTTGTGCAAACCTTTATGCCGTTGAATGTCACTCTTAACACCTTTAAATCTCCATCATCCGAAAAATACRACGCAGCCCTCAACTCTGCGAGAAGGATGTTGACTTGCTCAGGCTGTTTCATCGCCMAAAATTCTTCTCGCTTATAGAAAACATCTTCTGCCRTGAACTTCTTGTAACATTTGGACTTACARCAATCTTCCTTGAGAATCACTTCAACRTTCGTCATGTTCACGTGGTAGTTAGCTTTCTTGTTGTACACACGTACGTTCCTGCCGCGCTTTCCCRAGTTGTRAGAAGGTTTCTCACTCTTRCTTGATTTGCTGTACAATCCTCTTCTTACCTCTTGTGCTACTATCTGCTTTGCTTCTCCTAAAAGTTCTCTAGAGAGACTTTTCTTGAATATGTCGACATCAATTTCTGACTCGTCCTTTCTTTCATCATCCTCAGAGTCTGTGTCTTCTGAATCCTCATCCTCGCTCAATTCCTCCTCCTCATCATCGCCGTCGCTCCATTCCTCCTCGTTATCATCATCGTAGCTAGATTTTTCCTCCTCAATGCTGTTGTCACGGAATTCTTGCGCAACACTGATGTCGAGCATTTCTCTCACAACAAAGTTCTCGCTCATATCCTATACATCGTCAATCTCTCTTGATTGTTCGTCTTTAGCGTTCGGACACTGACGCTTCCCTGGGCGCTCTATCTATAGATTGTACTCCCAGTTTTGCCAGTTGCGCAGAGACCTTTCACTATGTTTCCCGCTCGCTATGGCGCAATAACCCTTCTTGTTGTCGTGCTCGATCGCGGACGCTTCGGAAACAAACAGACATTGGTGGTCTTCTCACCAGTTGCACTGAGCTTCGGTAGAGGGTTCTGCTTCTCGCCTCCGCTTGTTCAACATTGACGCAGGTCCGGAAACCAGCTRCCATTCTTCGTCTTGAGACTCTTGGCATCAACACTYTTCTTACATTGAGAAAGGTCTGGAAACCATCTCACGGGGTTAATCTTGTGACTACTCTGAGTACATCTTTSGGTTAAAGAATCCACSGTAGRAAAATATGATACGACAACCTATCTGGCATCTAGAAATGACGATGGCGTCACCTACAAAAAAGAAGACTCGGTGTTAGCGCGAGAAAGTGTGTTAGAGGACAGGCGGAAGAGCGTCGCTAACGGGCGTAGACTTCTTGGACATGGAAGATATGATACGACAACCTATCTAACATCTAGAAATGACGATGGCGTTACCTACAAAAGAGAAGACTCGGTGTTAGCGCGAGAAAGTGTGCCAAAGGACGGTCGGAAGAGCGTCGCTAATCGGCGTAGACTTCTTGGACACCAAATCGAAATAAAATAAGAACACCCGCTACTGCGACCCCCATCAAGATGATCATTCGCAATTTKGGATTTCCCGCCAACRAATTTTGGAGAAGTACAATTTTTGAGCCGTTAGTGACAAAAAATTTCAGAGACTCGGGACTCTCGTAAGACAAATAATTTTGAGCGCCCAACTACTAGGATCCCCGTAAAGAATATCTTTAACAGTTGTCAATTTTCCGCCAAGGTTTTTGCAAAAGTGTAATTTTCGGRCCGTTAGTGACAAAAATTCAGAGAGCGCGGACTCCCGGCAAAACAAATTATTTTTGACCGCCCAGCCACTGGGATCGTCGTCAAGAACATTGTTAAAATTTAGATTTCCCGCCAACGGTCGTCTCGAAAATTGAAATTTTAGATAGTTAGCGACCAAATTTCGGAGAGCCACGACCCGGTAAAATAAACATTTTGAACGCCAAGCGCCCGCTTGCGTAGTAACTGGTTCCCGCCCAGGTTGAATACGGAATTTAAGTTCTTGGAGACCAAACCACAAAAATTTGGACGACCTCGCTACAAGATTCATGAATTGTGAGAAAGACTCTGCAAGGTCRGGAGTGGCAAAAATAATTTCAAAGAGGACGAGCATCGTTGAGCGTCGCCGTAGCTCAGAGAGCAAACATACAGATACAAACAGAGAGAGAGAGAAAGCAACGTCGAGCGTCGTCGTAGTTGCTTAATGACCGTGGTTGCAGTGTAGATCGATAAGAATATCGAATACACAAATTTATAAACATGGAGAGAGAGAGAGAGTAAGAGAGAGA
>BFEA01000079.1:1699761-1714435 GCA_003427395.1 Chara braunii
TGTGTGTGTGTGTGTGTGTGTGTGTGTGTGTGTGTGTGTGTGTGTGTGTGTGTGTGTGTATCTGTGTGTTCTTGTGTGTGTTCTTGTGTGTGTGGTTGTGTGTGTGTGGTTGTGTCAGTCTGTGTGCGTCTAATTGTGTCATTGTGTGCGTGTGTATGTGTGTATACTCGACTGGCACAGACGCAAGTGATTATAGGCCTAGAGCAGTTCTGCGGAATGTTACTTTGTGTGTGTGTGCTTGTGTTAGTCTGTGCCAGTGTACGCACACAGACACACACACAGATGCACATAGACACACATAGACGCACGCAGACACACACAGACACACACGTTGGCGATTTTGTGGTTGTGTGTTTGAGCGTCTGTGTTTTTGCACAAACTTATACGCCTGCAAGTGCTGCAAAAGTGTTAGAGATCTAAAACCACTCTTACCCATGCCTTTGTGTGTGCAGTCCATTCGCCACGATGAAGTCATCCCAGGGGGCAAGGGGTGTGAGGAAGGCGAGAAGTTCCAGACCAGCCGCCACAGTGTCTTCTCGGGGGCAGCCGGCGTGTTCCGGAGGGGTTGTGCAGAAGAGGAAGCCACCGGAGTATGACGTCGTTTCTAACAAACGGGGAGAGGAAGATCTTCCCCWATCGGGAGAAGGAGATGACGAAGAAGTTATCGAAGAAGAAGGAGAGTACGACGAAGCAGGAGGCGCAGGAGAGGAAGACGAAGGAGAGCAAGAGGAAGAGCAAGAGGAAGAAGAAGGCGCAGGAGAGGAAGAAGTAGAAGATGACRAAGAAGCCGAAGAAGAAGAAGAAGGAGAGGACGAGGAAGGAGGAGAAGAAGATCCAATGGAGGAGGACGGTAGTTGGCAAAAAGAGTTTATGAAGTCGAGGCATGTTCGCACCGACTTCAAGTTCTTCTTTTGGGTCGTGTACATCACAACCGGTATTGCTCTCCTTCACGTCAAGAGCAACAGCAGTGGCGTTTATCTCGAAATTGGCGAAATTTTATTTGCGATGCACGTCACAGAGAAATATATTTTGGCAGAGTTGTGGGTCGTCATTAAAAAAAAACTTGTCAAATGTCTTTTGAAGGGGGACAAATTAATGCCCATGAAGATGCCCATCGAAAATAGAAGTTTGTTGGCATTAAACAAGATGGGTTGCAAGGTAAATGCTTTAATCTTTCCTAAACTTCCCACTGCTTATCTGTCTTTTCTGGAAGTTTCACTCCGCTTCTTTGAAGTTGCATGCCTTTGACGTCCACAGCGTTGCTTACGCATGTAGAAGTCAAAGGACTTCATCTTTCTYGGCCCACAATCTCCAAGTTCCACAGCGTTCGAGGCCGGTAACTTCCACAGTGTTTGTCTCGTTGTTGGAAGTTATAGGCCTGTAACTTCCAGGGGCATYTGTCGCTTGTAGAAGTTATAGGGCTATAACTTCCGGCAACGGATGCGCASTGGAAGTTTTAGGCCTAGAACTTCCGTTGCGCATCCAATGACGGAAGTTATTCCGCTGCGCATCCAATGACGGAAGTTATAGGCCTATAACTTCCACTGCGCATCCGCTGCCGAAAGTTATAGGCCTTTAACTTCCACTGTGCATCTGCTGTCGGAAGTTATAGCGGTTTAACTTCTTGAGGCGACGGATGCGCAGTGGAAGTTACAGGGCTATAACTTCCGGCATTGGATGCGCAGCGGAAGTTCTAGGCCTAAAACTTCCACCGTCGCTTGTAGAAGTTAAACCGCTAGAACTTCCGRCAGCGGATGCGCGGTGGAAGTTATTGGCCTATAACTTCCGTTGCGCATCCAATGTCGGAAGTTATAGGCCTATAACTTCCACTGCGCATCCGTTGCCGGAAGTTATAGCGCTATAACTTCCACTACGCAACCGTTGCCGGAAGTTATAGCCCTATAACTTCCACTACGCAACCGTTGCCGGAAGTTATAGCCCTATAACTTCCACTGCGCATCCGCTGTCGGAAGTTATAGCCCTATAACTTCCACTTCTACCGTCTACCTTTCGCTTATTTAGTTAAAGGCCTATAAGTTCTCTGACACACTTCATCCACTGTTTCTTTTCTGTTGCCTCCAATGTGTTGCGCAACCTTTTGTGAAAGGACTTTTTGATTTTTGGCTGCCGAATTTGGACGAGAAACTTCTTCCTTTCAAGTGCGCAAAGGAAGAAAAAGAATCTCAAACTCCAATGACCACGGCGACCACGAGGGGTGGCTCGAAAGCGAGGTCGCAGCGCCGCAATGTGGTTTCTCYTGCTACCATTGTTGAGTCTTCTAGTGGTTTGGAAAGGGGATCGGGCACAAAGAAGATTGCTACGAAGAAAGGAGTCACATCTGGTCCGAAAGGGGAGGGGAAGGCGAGGGAAGAGGAGCTCCAGGTTCCCCAAGGTTTTGTGTCGAGCGAGCGCACAGAGGATTTGACGAAAACTTGGGAGGAGCTGAAGAGTTTGAAGGAGAAGAAACTCACGTATGAGTTTTTCTACCTTCCAATGAGTTGCTTGAAGAGGTTACCCCTTGTGAATGGGAAAAGACCATTGGAGGTGCGAGAGMCGGACAACGATCATGTGCAGTCCATCATGGACTCCATGCTGAAGCACTCCACAGGMGATCATCTTCCCTTCGTCGGCCTCGTCGACCCTGCCCAAGCCAGGCGCAAAGAAAACGTGAATTTGGCRAGGTTGAGAGCTTGCGACTACGACATTRTGCTTGGTGGCAACCATAGTCGGGAGGTGAGGGAGCAGTTAGCACACATGAACCCCGACAACGAGGACTACAAGTACAATGTCTGCTACGTTTACGTTGGCCTTACGCTTGACGAGGCGAGGCAGGTTGCCCACATGCATAACCTTRCGGCGGGCTACCACCGGGATTACAGCTTCATCGAGAAGCTCAGGTGTTGGCGTCAAGTCTTCGACCGCATGGGGTGCGTCGAGTCGCAGGAAGTAAGACTCTCTTGCCTAAAAGAAGCAATGATTACGAACGCGGTTAAGAAATTGAATGCCCAAGACCCGTTGCTGCAGAGTGCTTTCAAACCCAAAGAAATTTGGGAGCTCATGTGCAAGATCATGAACATGTGGCAGAAGGGTGAGGTCAAAGGCCAAAAACTGAAGCCGGCAGCGAAGAGCATCTTGAAACCGGACCAGGATTTGGAATCGAGCGAGTCGAAGGACACGAAAAAAAAAACAGCGTGGGAAGAGGCTCGAAAGGGCAACTGTGAAGGAGCAAGAAATGACCCTTCTGTATCCTCGGGTGCAAATGCAGGGTAACAAAGTCCCCATGGTCACCGAGGATATGCCTGCGCAACACTGGATAGTCATGGGCAGTATGGCTCCAGAGCATGCCGTCCCTATCCTCCTTGAAGTCATTGCGAAGCAGATCTCGCTCAAGAAGATGGATAAGAAGTTTCAGCTTGTCAAGCAAGTCGCCTACGTCTGCAAGGCATTCGCAGTGGCGTGGGTGCTGCTGACTTCAAGGAGGCCGAGAGACAGTTTCCTCTCCACACGAAGAAAGAACTTTTGGAGAAGTTCGCCGGTGGCGTCAGGAGGGGTCAGATGAGTATCCCCGCACTGGATAGCCATATTAAACGGGCTTTGGAATGGATGAACAAGGAGAGGAGACTTCAAGCAAAGGAGGCTCTTCATGCGTTCCGTTCGAAACCTCTCATTGAACCTTTCGTCGACTGGAGGGAGGTGGCACACGAGAACACCTCGTCGGAAGTGAAGATTATCAACGGCGACATGCGGTTTCTGTCGAAGATGCAGACAGAGAAGCTGCCGATATCTCTGGCTATTTCCGATTTTCCTTACGGCTTCGCTCACGAGGGACATGCATCTGATCACGAGCCGTTTCCGGAGTCGGACGTCGTGGAGGTTCTTCACAATCTGAAGGACGTCTCCAGTGCCCCCCTGTGGACAGTTGTGGGATTCTCCTCGGTGGACATGCTTCCTTCCATTCGCTCCGCCTTCCCGGAAGTTTGCAATGCAGGGCAGAAGCTTTTGACTTGGTGCAAGCCTAATGTAACGAATCCTGATGGACCCCGGCTTGTGAGTGCCACGAAATTCTGCGTGCTGGGGTATTACAGCGAGACTGGGCAGCGCGAGATGACGCACTATAATTTTGATCCCACGGATCCGCGTCACAATTTCCAGCTCTTCAATGATGTGACGCAGAAGTATCAACACCCTGGTGGTGGTGTCCTCTGCCCATACCAGAAGCGCTACGCTTTGTACTCGTGGCTAGTGAACAAGTTTTCTCCTGTTGGGGCCTGCATTCTGAACAGTTTCTCCGGTTTTGGCACAGGCGTCATTGTGTGTGTCAAGGCGAATCGGAATTGTCTCGTGGTGGAGATAAACACCAAGTGCGCTAAGGGCATCGCCACAAGGCTTTTGACCGACATCGGCGGCACACGCGTGAAACGCCAAAGAGGAAGCAAAAGGCATCGCAAGGCAGCCCACCCTCGAAGTTGTCTAGGGACGCGAAGTCTGCCGAAAATGAGCTTGGCGTCGACGGAGACACGGACACTGCTGCAGGAGTGGCTCAGATCGTCGGGTCATCTACTGAGCCTGTTGAACATGCTGCCGGGCAGGCCGGTGAGCAGCCACCTGTTTCTGGTGAGTCTGCTTCCGTGCCTATCCCTGATGTTGTTCCCGACGCTGGACCCGAGGCTGAGACGCAACCTGCGGCCGAGGCTGTTCCCGCTTCTACAAATGTTTAGCAGACTGTCCTGAGCCTGTCTCTTATACACATTATCCCTGATGTTGTTCCCGACGCTGGACCCGAGGCTGAGACGCAACCTGCGGCCGAGGCTGTTCCCGCTTCTACAAATGTTTAGCAGACTGTCCTGAGCCTCGYCATGAGCCAGGAATCRGACAGAATTACRGTTCGCGGCAGGAAGGGGCGCAAACGAAAGGCTGGTGGTGAAGAGGTATCGAGTCCACAGGGCGGAGTTACGATTAGCCTGAAGGCCAATACTCGCTCACGGACTACGAAGTGACTGAGGCGACAACATATCCTTTGGATATACGCCTATATGTCATGTGTGGACACGCACTTGCRATATAGGCCTATATTATATGYGTGGCCTCAAACCTCTGTCACTTTCGTATTCTGCCAACTCTCCCGTCTTGGTCGCGTCTTCTCCTTCCGCTTGTTCTTTTCACCACGTGTAGCCTCAAACCACTGATCGCCCGCGATAATGACAAAAGGTCCAGGAGCTGCCGTTTGTTGGCGTCGAATAATSATTTGCTTGGTAYATTCCGGCCAAAGAGCCGAAGYAGGATCCACAACGATCCATGTAGCAAGGATTGCGCCTCTCGCAATTGGTGCGAGAAGAAAAACCAAGCTTTATTCATTTACGGGTCTCCTGTTATCATCGCATGACCAAAATGAGGATTCGTGTGGTTTGTGGCCTAGGAGCTGCCGTTTATTGCTGTCGAATAATGATTTGCGTGGTGCATTCTGGCCAAAGAGCCGAAGCAGGATCGAAAACGGTCCATGTAGCAAGGATTGCGCCTCTCGCAATTGGTGCGAGAAGAGAAACTAAGCTTTGTTCGTACACGAGTCTCCTGTGGTGTGTGCTGCTTTGCCTGGATGCCTCCCGGATTGGCCACCGTCCTTGCGTCGTTGGAGGGTGTGCTGCTTTGCCTGGATGCCTCTCCCAGGATTGGTCGAGTCCCTTCGTCGTTGGAGCTGTGTGGTTTGACACATGGCTTCGGTTTTTGCAGAACTGTTACTGTGTAAACTAGGCTAGCTCTTTGCTTTTTAGGTCGTGGAAGTGGGAACCAGGCACACTCGGTTCGTGGTTCAGACCGCAGTAGGTCGATAATTTTGAGAGTGTCATCATTACTGGGAACCATGTGTTCCGTTGTACATTGTAGGCATTTAGAGGAACGAGGCCTGGGGAGGTCGACCCAGGGGCACTCGACACACGTGTGGTAGTTTTCGGGGACAGGGGGTACTTTAGTTTGCACGTGGAGTGACTTAGTGGAGCATTTATGGTTTAATTCTTTTGTCGGACTTTTCTTTTTTTTCTAAAGGTTAATTATGCTAACCCTCTATTTTGTTTTCTAAAGGTTATTTCTGATAACCCTCTCATTTTCATTTGTGAGTTCTCGTCACTTACCTTTGGGTAGACGACCACTCTCTCTCTCTCTCTCTCTCTCTCTCTCTCTCTCTCTCTCTCTCTCTCTCACGCGCGTGCGCGCGCGTGCACGCTTTCTCTCTCGTAGAAGGTGTTTCGGGCTAACAAAACATTGTTATAGGCCTATAACTCACTCTCTCTCTCTCTCTCTCTCTCTCTCTCTCTCTCTCTCTCCTTTCGGTAGTGCAACTCAGCCTGTCTGTGTCCGTTTTGGTGTTCATTTGAGTGTGTCGGCGCATTGCTCAACTGAGTATTCCTTTGGTCTGTACTGCATTGTCTGGATGCCTCTCTCGGGATTGGTCCTCGTGCCTGTGCGGTTGGAGCTGTGTTGTTTGACATATGGCTTTGATTTTTGCGAAAGTTGTCATTTTGTGGAGTGGACTACCTCTTTAGTTCAAAAGTATTGGAAGTGCGAACCAGGCGCAGTCGGTTCATGGTTCAGACCGCAGTAGGTCAACAATTTTGAGAGTGTTATTGTTGCTGGGAACCATGTGTTCCGCTTGGGGTGTGCCTAGCACGAGGCATGTGCACTTTTTGTTCAATTGCATTTTGCCCTCTGGGTTGTCTACGGCTCTCTCTTTCCCTCTCTCTCTCACACACAAGTTTTGGCTAACGAAAAGTGTTACAGGACTCTCACTACTTTTGCCCGTGCAGCTCTGCCTGTTTGTGTCCCTTTTGGTGTGCACGTCAGTGTGTCGTGACAAAACAAAAAAAACTATGTCCAAATTACTGTTATTCAAAGTAAGAGTTTAATTCAATTTCTGTCCTGGACACGGCCCGCCAAAGCAGTGAACAAAGTCGTCCCTCTCTCTCTCTCTCTCTCTCTCTCTCTCTCTCTCTCTCTCTCTCTCTCTCTCTCTCTTGCAGAATGTGTTGTTGGTCGAGATATCACAGATCTGTGTGTGTGTGTGTGTGTGTGTGTGTGTGTGTGTGTGTGTGTGTGTGTGTGTGTTTGTGTGTGTGTGTGTGTGTGTGTGTTGCGGAATGTGCTGTAGGCTAAACACAGGATTCGTGAAAAACAGAGAAACCAAAATGTTGGGTACGCATGCTGACTAGCAAGACCTTATAGCCCTATATCACTGATGTTGACATCACAGATTTTTAGCCAAGCTGACTAACAAGACTTGCAGCCGTGGGTCACTGATGTCGGTGTTGTCTGGCCCAACGAAACGTTGCCTTTCATAACTCGAGCCGGCGCATGTTTTTGTGTGCGTATTCGGTAGATTGTTGTTTGCTTTTCATGTAGATTATTTTTTCGGTGGCCAGTGGAGTGAGGGTTGTAGTACTCTAGGGCCACGTTGAGTCGATATTCTTTTTTGAAGGGTTTTGTGGGAATGTTGTTCGGGCAAAACGACGACGAGATCTGACAATGGTGTTTTTAGGGCCACGTGGAGTAGTTTCCAGTAAATCTTTTTTTTTTTCTTTGACTTTTTTGTGGGGTGCTGACATGCAGACATGTGTTCGAATGCAGATCAAACACAGGATTCGTAAAAACCCAACAAAACCACAAAACCCAACATTTTGTATAGAGTGAAAAAGTACAGGTCAAACTTCTATTTCTGATTTAAAAAAAAAAACACATTTTTGACCACTTTCCAAGAGACAAGGCAAAAAATCAGGCAAACAGTCAAGCGATCCTTAAGATGTAGAGGAAAACTCGTTCTTACAAAAATCCTATTATAGGACTATAAGTCATTCTCCATAGACTTCAAGAAAAGCAGAGCTAAAAAAAAAACGAACTCAAAAGTTGTAAATAAACAGTTTTAATGAATTCTGGCAAATAGGACTATATGTCGTTTTCAACATTTATAAACTCGATATAACAATTTTGAATTTAACAATAAAATATTTTTCAAAAAATATATGTTGTGCAAAATAATAACACAAACAACTTTTGTCACAGACACATCTTGAAATTCGTAGTCAAACGTAAGTTAAAAATAAAACACCAAAAAAAAAATAATAATAATAATATTAAAAAAAAAGAGAATATGTTATGGCAAACATATTAACAAACAAGATAACACGTTCGCACGTTCACCAAACCCTCGAACATGTTCGTTGTGATACACAACTTATAGCACTATAAACATGATCTTTTGAGAGAATAAAAAACATGAATATTTGAATTTATAAATATATGATGCTCCGCCTACTAATGATTTACTGTGAAAAATATTTTTTTTTTTTCTCTCAACTTCCAGTGGTTCTCCAAAAATATTTTTTTTTTCTTTTTTTGTGGTTTTTTAACATCGCAAAGAATCTTGCTCTTGTAGAAGACTTAAAAAACGTACTCTCAAAATCCTAAATAAATTTCGTTTAAACCCAACAATTTTTTTTTTTTGGGTTTTCACGAATTCTATGTTCATGGAACTTCACGAGTAAAACCACTTTCAACTCAATGACGATATCTCGAGGTCTGCGCCCTTAGAAAGAAAGAAAAACAAGAAGCAAAAAAAGAACTCACCACATGCACACACGCATATGCACATGCACACACATGATTGGTTGATTGGTTAGATGCATCAGCCTCAAGTACGCAAACACAGACACGCAGACATAGACACACACACAAACAGAGATACACACAAACGCACATTGATAGTCACACACACAAGAACGCAGGCACACAGACACACACAGACACACACAGACACACAGACATAAAGACACAGGCTTGAAGTGTCAAAACGTTTCCCTAGAACTATTAGAGGCTTTTAATCACTTTCGCCCGCGCCAGTCGTGTTCGTAATAGATACACGCACACAAGGACACAGTTAGACACACACAAACACACGGACAGAGACACACACAACGACACACGCACACAGACACGCACACCGACACAGACACATACGGGCACACTGACACGGTCCGTATCTGTGTTTGTATGTTTTTTTTATACCACACACGAACATAGACTCAGCCCGTGTCCGTGTTTTAATGTGCATGTGTTTATGTGTGTTTGTGTCTGTTTCCGTGTGTGTGTCTTTGAGTGTGTACACTGGCACAAACTAACACAAGCACACACACACACAAAGTCACATTCCCCATAACTGTTATAGTCCTATAATCACATTCGTATGTGCCAATCGAGTTTACACACAGACACGAGACACACACCACGACACACGCACACAGACACGCACACGGACACAGACACATACGGACACACTGACACAGTCCGTGTCTGTGTTTGTATGGTTTTTGTGTACCACACACAAACACAGACTCAGCCCTTGTCCGTGTTTTAATGTGCATGTGTTTATGCGTGTATGTGTCTGTTTCCGTATGTGTGTCTTTGAGTGTGTACACTGGCACAGACTAACACAAGCACACACACACAAAATCACATTCCCCAGAATTGTTATAGGCCTATAATCACTTTCGTCTGTGCCAGTCGAGTTTACACACAGAAACACACACACAAGTTCACAGTTAGACACACACAGACAGACACAACCATACACACACAACCAAACACGCAAAGGCACAAACCCACACAACCACACATACAAGAACACACAGATACACACACACAAACACACACACACACACGCACACACACGTACACATACACACAGACACACACACACACACACACACACACACACACACACAGACGCAACCACACACACACAGACAACCACACACACAAACACAGACACACACACAAACACACACACAGACACACATAAAGACACACACACACACACACACGTAATTGCATACACGCAAACACATGATTGGTTGATTGATTGATTGGTTGCACACACCATTTATTGATGGGCTATGGATCTGGGTGTAGAATGGGTAGGAACGGCGAAGCGGTTAGACTCTGAGCGGTAGTGAATTCTGACATATATACGGACACACATGATTGGTTGATTGATTGATTGATTGCATGCCAATCAATCGATCAACTAATCAGTCAATCAAACGGTGCTAGTGAATTCTGGCGTATAGGACTATAACTTCAAAATTGGTTTAAAGAGTCTGTTAAATCTTGAACATAGTTGAATCCTTGTAAATAATGTTTGCACAAACAACTTTTATCTTACAGACATTTTGAATTCTTAGTCAAAACGCAAGTTCAAAATGAAATAGGAAGAAAGAGAAAAAAAAAAAAAGTGGGAGAAAGAGAGAGAAAGTAAACATCTATGTGGAGTGTTTTGACCCCCATACATTCAAAATGTTCGTTGTTTGTGAGGAATTCCCGGCCTCATGGTTCTTTCATGATAACGGATTCCTTGCTTTTCCCAAAAAAAAAAAAATGTTCGTTGTCCACGCACATCGACACACACACATGTATGATTTATTGATTGCTTGATTGGTTACATGTCAATCAACCAATAATTGATTGGTTGGTGGGCGAGTGCACGCCATCCCTCCTCCCTCCAAACTCTCTAATCGCACACACACACACAATCCACATGTCACACACACACAAATACATCATCTACATGTCACACAGACAGACACATACACACACACTCTCTCTCTCTCACCACTTTTTCGTGGCTTTCTCGTCCCTCTCTTTCTCCCTCTTTCTCTCTCTCTCTCTCTCTCTCTCTCTCCCTGTTCCTATCTCTCATCGCCTTTTCAATCCCCACACTGACCCCGATCGATCAATCAATCGACTAGATAAATTAATCAATCCATCGATCATTCAATCAATCAGTCAATCAATCAATCGAATTGATTGTTTGCTTGATTGACTGATTGGTTGATTGATTGATTGATGAAGAAAGATGACTGACGTTTTTTATTTTTTTTATTTTTTTATTTAAAGGTCATCCGTGCTAGGTCAATTTGTAGGATCGATCAACAAATGGACGTCCCTCTCTCTCTCTCTCTCTCTCTCTCTCTCTAGATATCTCATCGCTTTTTCAATCTCCACGCCGATCCCGATCGATCAATCGATCAATTTGGTAAATTAATCAATCCATCGACAATCAATCAGTCAATCAATCAATCAATCGAATCGATTGTTTGGTTGATTGATTGATAAAGGAAGACGACTAACATTTTTTTGTGTTTTCGTTCAAAGGTCGTTCATGCTACGTTAAATTATCAATCGGTCGATCAATTGATGAATGAATCATGCATGAATCGATAAACGAATCGATCGAACGATCAAGTAATCAATCAACCAACCAATGAATTTGATATATTGTGATCAGTTTATTGATTGATTGATCGATCGATTTATCGGTCGCCCGTGCTCGGTCACTCAATCGATTAATGCGTCGATCGATCAGTCAATTGATCGATAGATCATTTGAACAATCGATCAATCAACCAATCAATCAATCAATCGAAAAATCAATCAATTGAACAATTGATCAATCAATCAACCAATGATCGATTTTTATCCCATTGATCGCTTCATTGTTCGCCCGAGCTCGATAAATCAATCGATCAATGAATCGATCGATCAATGAATCGGACAATCAATCAGTCAGTCAATCAACCAACCAATTAACCTATCAACCAATCAATCACGATATATTGTGATAAGTTTATTGATTGATTGATCAATTGATTCATCGGTTCATTGATTGACTGATCACAGTCGCGGACAGCAAACCCTTGAGAACGAGACAACCAGTCCAACGCTCAATATTTGCGCCAGACTCGAAGGTTGAGCACAAGTGAATGATGCAATCAATCAATCAATGTTTACATTTGAGAAGTGAGAAATAAATCAATGGAACCTGACAACACGCACACACATGCACTCACACACACACACACACACTCATCTTTTCTGAGTGCATTCCGAACATAAGTTTAAATTTACACACCCACTCACCGATTGATTGATTGATTGATTAGTAAAGAGAGAGAGAGAGAGAGAGAGAGAGAGAGAGAGAGAGAGAGAGAGAGAGAGAGAGAGAGAGAGACAATAAAACAAAGTGAAAACCAAAGTCGAGATTCAATCAACACAAACAAGTAATTGGCCGCAATTATTATTATTATTATACACATTCTGACTCCCTCTCTCTCTCTCTGTGTCTCAATATCTCCCCCTCTTGGGCCTCTCCCTCCGTCTCTCTCCTGTACATGCTAATCTCTTTCTCTCTCGTTGTCTTTCTCTCAATTATTATACACACGCGCGGCCTATTCGAAAACACTACTCATGGCCATGAGAAAGAGAAAAGGAGACCGGTGGCATTGGCACGTACTTGCACGTGTGCTGGCTATCCAGAGTGAATGAGAGAAAGATAGATAGGGAGATAGGGAGAGACAGGGAGACACGTGACATTCCCATGTAGTTACATGTGTGCGGCCTCTTCTCTGTCGCTCGTGCAACTGCCACGTGGTCCATTCGGTCCTTAATCGGGCTATTGATGTCGTCCATGCAGCTGCCACGAGGTGCACTCACCATCCTTACACTTGCCACGTGGCTGCCGCTTGCCAGTGGCCACGCGGTGCACTACGTCCTTAGTCTCTCTCTCTCTCTCTCG
The DNA here is from genome assembly GCA_003427395.1 of Chara braunii. Lineage (NCBI taxonomy): Eukaryota > Viridiplantae > Streptophyta > Charophyceae > Charales > Characeae > Chara > Chara braunii. Next base: position 1,712,375 of record BFEA01000079.1, read on the forward strand.
CTCGCTCGTTCGCTCACGTGGCAAGGAACCTTTTCCGGCGAGCGATCCGCATTCTGACGTGGACGGTCTCATGTGTCGATCCGCGTGCCTGCCGCGTGCCAAAAACACCCCACCTGTGGGATTACTCTCTCTCTCTCATTCTCTTTGTCTCTCTTTCTCTCTCTCTCTCTCATTCTCTCTCTCTCTCTTTGTGTCTCCCTCTCTCTCTCTCTCTCTCGCCTCGGCATCCTCGGTGTCTTCCGTTGATGCGCCGTTTGATGTGTCGGCGACTGTCTCCTTTCCCTGTTCCGTCTTCCGGCGTTCATCCTCCTCGTTTAACTGCCGCATGTAGAGGATCAGATCCTCCAAATCTTTCTTCTCCTTCGCCATGAATCTCCTGGTCGCAGGAGATACCTTCCTCCTTCTCTTTCGGCTCTCCTTGCGGCGCGGACGTGCATGCTCTTCAACCCACTATTCGTCGCAAGATGATTATGACAAGTCTGCATCATCGGTCATCCTCCTCTCCCAAGATTCAAACGTATGGGCCATGGGGAGGGGGACGGTAACGAGCCTGACAAGTCTGGAAGACACAGAAGTGCCACGTGGCACTATTCTCCCATAGAGACAACGAAGACAATCAACAGGGAACAGTATCGACGTCAATCTCAGGTAAGTAACCCGCTCCTCACTCTGCCACAGATCCTGATCCTCCTTGTCGCAACCAATCACCTCGGTAGACAGCGTGGCCAGTACCACGTCAGCAATAGAGACATGTCACATGCGCAACTCCCTCAAATCTCTAGCATAGCGCGACTCGCTCAGATCTCTGGCAGAGCGCAACTCTCTCTCTCTCTCGCGCGAGCACAAGTGCACTAGCACTTCGGAATCCAAACTCTCATGTGAATGAGCATCTGCCGAAATGGGAGGTTGGCCAGTCTTTTATGATGCTGGACTGGTCTGCCTGGGCCAGCCTCTAACTGAAATGTGCCTGGCAGCCTGGGACCGCATGCCCACTGTCTGTTGCTGCGAAGTGTAGTCCCAGTGTCTTTCCCATGGTAGCCTGGGACCGCATGCCCAATGCTTGTTGCTGCGAAGTGTAGTTCCAGTACCTTTCCCATGGCGGTCTGGGACAACATGCCCACTGCCTGTTGCTGCGAAGTGTAGTCCCAGTACCTTTCGCATGGTAGTTTGGGATCGCATGCCGACTGCCTGTTGCTGCGAAGTTTAGTCCCAGTACCTTCCCATGGTCTGCTGCTGTTGTAGCCTTTCGGGCCTGGTTTTTGGACTTTTGGTATGACTCGAGACTTGACGTCTGGGTCTGACACTAACTGGGCCTGCGACCTTTGACTCTGGGACTGACACTAACTGGACCTGCGACCTTTGACTATCTGGTGAATGGACGTGACCCCTGTTGCGGTGGCCTATCGGGCCTGCATTTTCGACTTCTGGTCTGATTCAAAACTTGACCTCTGGGACTGGAACTAACTCTTGAGTCGGACCAGAAGTCCAAATGGCAGTCCCGAAAGGCCACAGCAGCAGGGGTCACGTCTGTTTAGCTGAACAGACATGACCCCCGCTGCTGTGGCCGACCAGAAGTCCAAAAGGCAGGCCCGAAAAGCCACAGCAGCAGGGGTCACGTTTGTTTAGCTGAACAGATGTGACCCCTGCTGTTGTGGCCTTTCGGGCCTGCCTTTTGGACTTCTAGTCTGACTCAAGACTTCACCTCTAGGACTGAGACTAAGTCTTGAGTCAGACCTGAAGTCCAAAAGGCAGGCCCGAAAGGCCACAGTAGTAGGGGTAACGTCTGTTCAGCAAACTTGAGTTTATGGTCATAAACTCAAGTGAAAATACATAAATTAAACAATCTGCTCTTTTTTAATTTAAACAGAAATAAATCTACATTGTTGTCTATTTTACTAGGCTACCAGAGTGACCCGGGACCACTTGCCCGGCCGGTCAAAAAAAAATTAAAATAAATCAAACTTAAATTTTATTTTTTAATTTTTATTTTAATTTTTATTTTTTAATTGGTACCGAATTTCGATATGACCTTGGAGCAAAAATTGTTCTGTTTATTTTTCT
>BFEA01000079.1:1715484-1754494 GCA_003427395.1 Chara braunii
TAGATGATTCATTCAAAATTTTGACAAATATGTAATTTTAATTATATCACATTTTTTTAATTCTAATTTTATCTATTACATTTGTAAATTGATTTGATTTATCTATTTCTATTTATTTCGATTTAGTAATTTACAAATTATAAATCTGTAAACGTCGTAGGCAAGTCAGACCAGAAGTCCAAAAGGCAGGCCCAAAAAGCCAACAGCAGAAGCTGAACAGACGTGACCCCTGCTGTTGTGGCCTTTCGGGCCTGCCTTATGGACTTCTGGTCTGACTCGCCTACGACGTTACCTTTGGGACTGAGACCAACTGGGCCTGCGACCTTCGACTCTGCCGAACAGACGTGACCCCTGCTGCAGTGGCCTTTCGGGCCTGCCGTTTGGGACTTAAACTTAAGACTTGACCTCAGAGATCAAGTCAGATGTCCAAGACGTGTGAGTGTTTCCCGACACTTGGTCGTCACTCCAATTTGTCTTCGGCAATGATGAAATGTGAGCACGTTACTACATTCTTCCCCCGACTACATCGCACAATCACTAGAGTTGTATTTAGACTGAAAGACACTCAAAATACAGCTACAATGACCGTATGTTGTATTCGGGGGAACACTGTAGGGCTCTAATGTTTAATACAGAGAATATTAAATCAGTTGTATTTAGACTGAAAGACACCCCAAATACAGCCGCAATGACCGTACGCTGTATTCGGGGGAATACTGTAGGACTCTAACGTCTAATACAAAGAATATTAAATCCAGAAATAACAAATGTTGAAAAGAAAAACACATCACATGAAAGTAACATATTATTAGTGTGATGTACACCTCATTCGATTTTCGACTTTCAGGAATTTCTATATTTTTCTCGTGCTCATTGTTTGATTAATTCATTGACACAAAAACCTCCCACATGGATAACAGTGTTATAGGGCTATAACTATTTACAAAATGGAGGTTAAATTTAATTCTAATAGTCTACGAATTTATCTTTCAACTGTATCATTTCGTGAGAATAAATCAATAGTATAGGGCTATAACCTTGAAGGCAGAAAATATTAAATTCCAAAGCGATGATTGATAAAAAAAAAATTCGTACGAAAGTTTCATGTTAGTAGTCTGATATGCACAAAGTCTGATTTTTGACTCTAAGAAACAACTACATTTCTTAGCAATCGCATGTGAGCAATGGAGGAACTGTACAAATGTTTCGACGCTGGACTTCGACGTTATAGGGTTATATCCCAGTTTCACCATTTTTCTAAAAAAAACATTTAAATGAACAGCAGTACACTTTGAAGGTTTTTATCCATGTTTTTTAATCTTTTGGTGTTTTTATGATTTTTAGGGGATAAATTCTACGTTTTTTCTTAAACCTTAGATTTGTTAAAAACTAAACTCCGTAAAAAAAAATTATTTCAGTGTGGTCGAATTTGGATGTGAAACGAGACGGAAAAGATGACGAAAATTTGTGCCTTTCCGGTTTGGTCAGGTTTAAGTGTAACGAATTACTGTTATTTTTTGCTGTCTTTTTATAACAATACGAGCCCCTGAGCACACTTTTGCTAATTGTGTTTTTTCTTTGTATTTCAACTACCTTCTCGTTCACGCCGAATGAGAGTGTACCGGTCCCTAAAAAAAAAATATTTTTTGAATTAAACTAACATTTCGTGCAAAGTAGAGATTTTATTTTCTCTGGTTTTCACGAATGCTATGTTGACTTTCAGATTGCCAAAAACTCTTACTTCAGAATTTTCATTCCTGAATTTTCAGCTACCCGTTAATCCCTTGTGTCCAGATGTTGTGGAGGACAATTCGGATTGCAGAGGCATTATCTCAGCAATATCTGAATTAAAATGAGCAAAATTGGACAAAAATGCAAAAAGGAGTTGACCGTTTTTTTTGTGGACCATGGATCTGAAATCAGATCTCATGGTGGATAGCATATGGCCATTTTTTATGGGGCCAACTCAAACGGCCAACTCCGGAATGAGTTGGCAGTTCAAAATGGAAAGAAACAAAAGAAGGAAAAAACCGAAATTGTGCATTTGACCCAAAAAATTACCAGATGCACAAAAAATTGAAAAAGTGAGCATAGGGGCTCAATTTTGAAGCAAGGACTACTTGGGGGTAGGTCGGAATTATACTGAACTTAAATCTGGCTGGGATCTCAGCCAGATCCAAGGCTGAGATTTATCCGAGACATGGAAAAATATCTCGGCCTATTCAAATTGGGGTAGGAACAACAAAAATCGAGAAAAAAGGTTCGAAAGACCTTTTTCTTTCAAGTAAGGTTGCCCCCTTAGACATTTGGACTCAAGCGGGTAGTATTTGAAAAAGAAAGGGAGGCAGAGGCAATCCTAGTTTATACCAACCACTCGGACAACATGTACTTGGCCAAAACGAGACTCAGGCACCCCCGAAGAGACCTAGTGGTGAGATTTTGCCTTGGGGGTACCTTGGTTCACTTGGAGGCACATGAAGAGGCTCATGGGTTGGCCAGTACTTCGGTTTCAGCCTATATAAGCTGAAGGAGCAGTCCGCGACACTCATATTTGCATGAGAAGTGCCCATGTCGCCCAAGTGAGTTCATAGGAACAATTCACTCACTTGGAGTGAGAAGCGGGGAACCGCTGTCAGATTGGGGGCCTTGGAGGAGGCTGTGAGCTAGTAGGAGGTGTCATTAGAGCTAGTGTGAGCAGTGGAAGCCTTGGAGGAGGCCGTGAGCTAGTAGAAGGTGCCATTAGAGCTAGTGTGAGCAGTGGAGACCCAAGGGGCTAACCCGCCATAGCCCCCAGACTGTGGGAGAGAGAGAGAGGCCAGAGAGAGTCACATTAAACCACAGGTCCCCCTCACAAAAAAAACCTCGGGTTACCGGTAGCGCCGTTTCGCGACGGCTACCGGTAGTACAGCGTGGAAAACTGGGCGGACCTCCGTACGAAATTTTGCAACAAAAATCTGAAATAAATCGAATCGGCGCGGCAATTATTTCACCGTCAAAATGATTTTTTTTTTTTTCTGATATTTTGCCCTGAAAGATCACGACCTAATCTACGGACCCTCAAATTTTCAGACATTTTGGTGAATTACTCTGAGCACGAAAAATCGGCAAAGTTCCCGCTTGGAAAGTGGCGCGATTTGGACTCGTCGGCCTCCGCACAACCCGGCGCCTCAGTGCGGTCACCGCCCCTCCGTACAACCCGGCCCTAACTCTCCGGTACCAGGGGTTTTCGGTGGCGGGGAGACCTGTGGTTTAACCCTCCTAAAGGGAAGCACTCCATAGTCATAGTGGTAGGAGTTTGTCACAGTCAGGAAATGACTAAGGAGGAGGAATGAAAAGGGTTTGAGGAAGAAGGGAGACATAGCCAAGTGGGGAGAAGCATCATCAAGATTTGTATCTCAACTCCAAGATACTAGAGGAGGTGAGTGGAAAGAAGGAGAGACTTCTTCTCCTTTTTTGTTTTTTTCTTTTTCTTCCTCTTCCTCTTCTTCTCCTATTCCTCCATATTCCCTCATCTACATTCTTTTTTTTTTTTTTCTTCCTCATCTTCTCTATCCATAGGTGTTTTCCAAATCTTAGTACAGGTAGTAGGGGACTTCTCCACTAATGACGACCTTTCCATGATCCTTTTCTTCACTCTCATGTAAATCGTCACTTTCCACTTTGTGTTTTCACGCATGAGAGTGAGTTTCACTCATCGGCTCTTCACTTTCTCTCCATTTATTCACTTGGTAGTAAATTGTAACTTTGTTTTTTGCTTAGTCTAGTGTTTTGTCTGATTTTTCTCCCTTGTTTTGTCCATTGCTTCACTCCCATATAAATCGCCACTTTCCACTTTGTGTTTTCATGCATGAGAGTGAGTTTCACTTACTCTCTCTTTGCTTTCTCCCCATTTCTACACTTGGTAGTAAATCGCAACTTTGTTTCTTGCTTAGTCTAGTGTTTTGTGTGATCTTTCTTTCTTGTTTTGTCCATTCCTTCACTCCCATGTAAATCGCCACTTTCCACTTTCTGTTTTCATTCATGAGAAAGAACTCTTCATTTTTTTCCAATTTCTCCACTTGGTAGTAAATCGCAACTTTGTCTCTTGCTTATTTTAGTATCTTGTGTGATCTTTCTCTCTTGTTTTGTCCATTCTTTCACCCCAATGTAAATCACCACTTCCACTTTGTGTTTTCATGCATGAGAGTGAGTTTCACTCACTCCCTCTCCACTTTCTCTCCATTTTCTACTTGGTAACAAATCGCAACTTTGTCTCTTGCTTATTCTATTGTTTTGTGTGATTTTTCTCTCTTGTTTTGTCAATTCCTTCACCCCAATGTAAATCGTCACTTCCACTTTGTGTTTTCATGCATGAGGGTGAGTTTCACTCAGTGTCTCTTCACTTTCTTTCTATTTCTTCACTTGGTAGTAAATCGCAATTTTGTTTCTTGCTTATTCTAGCGTTTTATATGATCTTTCTATCATGTTTTGTCCATTCCTTCACTCCAATAAAAATCGTCACTTTCGATTTTGTATTTTCGTACATGAGAGTTAGTTTCACCCGCTCTCCCTTCACTTTTTCTACGTTTCTTCAATTGGTGATGTAGTGGTTCTCCCCTAGTTGCCTCCAGGACTCACATGTGTGTTTGTTGTATTTTTACTCGTCAAGTTCAGTTCTTCTTCACTTGGTAATACACCGGTTCTCCCCTAATTGCCTCTATGGTTCGCATGTGTGTTTGTTGTAGTTTCACTTATCAAGTTCAGTTCTTCTTCACTTGGTGATGCACCGTTTTTTTCCTAGTTCCCTTCATGGCTTGCATATGTGTTTGCTGTAGTTTCACTTATCAAGTTCAATTCTTCTTCATTTGGTGATGCACCAGTTCTTCCCTAGTTCCCTTCATGGCTCGCATGTGTGTTTGCTGTAGTTTCACTTGTCAAGTTCAGTTCTTCTTCACTTGGTGATACACCGGTTATTCCCTAGTTGACTCTATGCTTCACATGTGTGTTTGTTGTAGTTTCACTTGTCAAAGTTCAGTTCTTCTTCATTTGGTGATGCACCGGTTCTTCCCTACTTTCCTCCAAAGCTCACATGTGTGTTTGTTGTAGTTTCACTCGTCAAGTTCAGTTCTTCTTCACATGGTGATGCACCGGTTCTTCCCTAGTTTCCTCCATGACTCACATGTGTATTTGTTGTAGTTTCACTTGTCAAGTTCATTTCTTCTTCACTTGGTGATGCACTGGTTCTTCCCTAGTTGCCTCCATGAAACGTACGCGTGTTTGCAGTAGTTTCACTTGTCAAGTTCAATTCTTCTTCACTTGGTGATGCATCGGTGCTTGCCTCGTTGCCTCCATGAATTACATGTGTGTTTGTTGTAGTTCCACTTGTCAAGTTCAGTTCTTTTTCACTTGGTGATGCTCCGCTTCTTCCCTCGTTGCCTCCATGACTCACATGTGTGTTTGTTGTAGTTTCACTTGTCAAGTTCAGTTCTTCTTCACTTTGTGATGCACCGGTTCTTCCCTAGTTATCTCCATGACTCACATGTGCGTTTGTTGTAGTTTCACTTGTCAAACTTCAGTTCTTCTTCACTTGGTGATGCATTGGTTCTTCCTTGGTTGCCTCCAAGGCTCACTTGTGTGTTTGTTGTAGTCTCACTTGTCAAGTTCAATTCTTCTTCACTTGGTGATGCACCGGTTCTTCCCTAGTTGTCTCCATGGCTCGCATGTGAGTTTGATGTAGTCCCACTTGTCAAGTTCAGTTCTTCTCACACTTGGTGATGTCGCGGTTCTCCCCTAGTTGCCTCCATGACTTACATGTGTGTTTGTTGTAGCCTCACTTGTCAAGTTTCGTTTTTATCACACTTGGTGGTGTAGCGGTTCTTCCCTAGTTGTCTCCATGACTCACATGTGTGTTTGCTGTAGTGTCACTTATCAAGTTTAGTTTTTCTTCATTTGGTGATGCATCGGTTCTCCCCTAGTTGCCTCTATGGCTCGCATGTGTGTTTCCTGAAATATCACTTGTCAAGTTCAGTTCTTCTCACACTTGGTGATGTAGCGGTTCGTGCCTAGTTGCCTTCATGACTCACATGTGTGTTTTCTGTAGTTTCACTTGTCAAGTTCAATTCTTCTTACTTCGGGGTGTACCGATTCTTTCTTAGTTGCCTCCATGACTCACGTGTGTGTTTGTTGTAGTCTCACTTGTCAAAGTTTAGTTCTTCTCACACTTGGTGATGTAACGGTTCTTCCACAGTGCTCTAATTGACCGCGGAAAATGGGACGAAGGTAGGAGACGGTTTCCAACTGCTAAGGCTACTGCTACTGTTTCTGCTTCCGGTGTTGATGATGACGGACTTGTTGTTGCTACTGACGGCTGGCCATGCCCGGACTGCTGCTGCTGCAAAGAAAAGTCGTTGGCCAGCCCCTGGAGCGAAGGCTGGTCCAAAAGGACTAATGGGTCAGTGCGACCCGGGGGCGCTTCAGGCCGGCTCCGCCAGATCAAGGGTATGGGGGGATGAGGCTTCTCAGACCCCATATCCTAGGCATAGACATATGGCCTGCAGAACCTGAATGCCATCTGCGTTCATTTTTCTTTAAAAATGAAAAATAGACTTTACCGAACTGTTCGCCTTGAACCTCGGTCGGCGCCTGAAACAGGCAAGTAAGGGCAAACAGCGACGGAATGACCCCCAATTTTATAGGGGTCTTAGATAGGGTACAGACAGAGAGCCCACCAAGTTATGAGTGATTCTGATGTTGTTTGGTGTACGAAACGCAAACCTGTGTTGTTCGGTCCTCCCTCCTTAAGCAAAAACGACAAAATATGCAAAGTCTGCAAAATCTGCAGTTTTTTTAAATCTGTTTCTTTTGCAAAACTATGTTTTCTGCATGGACTGTGTATCTACTGCAAGACTGTTTGCCGCGAATCTGAACTTTTTTGGGTCCGGATCTGGGATAACTTAGGAAAGATGAACCGAAACACTTAGGGTGGGGAGAGACACCGGACACCTCACATCTCCTTCCACCTCCATCTTCTTCACTCATCCTCTATAAGCCAACCACCTCACTCCTTCTCCCTCCTTTATCTTCTTCACTCATCCTCCATAGCCAACCACCTCACACCCTGTTCCTCCTCCATCTTCCTCACCCATCCTCCATAGCCAACCTCCTCACACCTTCTCCAACCATCCTTCATAACCAACCACCTCACACTATCTCCCTCGTCCATCTTCTTCACCCATCCACCATAGCCAACCACCTTACACCTTCTCCCTCCTCCATCTCCTTCACCCATCCTCCATAGGCAACCATATCACACCTTCCTCCTCCTCCATCCTCTTTACCCATCCACCATAGCTAGCCACCTCACACTTCTTTCCTCCTCCATCTTCTTCACCCAACCTCCATAGCCAACCATCTCACATCCTCTTCTTCCTCCACCTTCTTCACCCGTCCTCCATAGCCAACCTCCTTGCACCATCTCCCTCCCCCATCTTCTTCACCCATCCACCATAGTCAACCACCTCACACCTTCTTCCTCCTCCTTCAATTGTCCGTCATAGCCAACCACCTTACACCACCTTCCTTTCCCATCTTCTTCAACCATCCTCCATACCCAACCGCTTCACACTCCCCTTCCATTTCATCTCATTCACCAATTGAAGGCCATGACCAACATACCATAAGGAAAACAAGGTATAGAAAGGGAACCTTAGGTAGGATTGTAGGACAAGTAGGGAATACATTTGATTAGGCATAGGAAATCTCTCCTTCCTTTCTCTCCCTCTCTCTCTCTCTCTCTCTCTCTCTCTCTCTCTCTCTCTCTCTCTCTCTCTCTCTCTCTCTCATCCTCTTTCTCCTCCTCTCCCTTTCTTCCTCTTCTTCTTCCATCACCGCCGCCTCGTTGTCGTTCTTCTCGCACGTTCTAAAAACCTTGACCTTGCCTCCACCTTCCCTCTCCTTTTGGCACATGACTAACCCTTCCCCACTCACTTGTTATATTGACAGGAAATGAACGGTGAAAGAGATTTATCCTCACTTGGTAGAGAAATTGGGGAGGGGAGGGGCAGTCGGTCTCTTATATCGCCAAGAAGAAAAGGAAAAGGCACTTGAGAAATCGGAAGGAGACAAGTTCAAGAAGGGACTAGAAAGAGTTGATAACTTGAAGCAAGGTCAGTTGGCTCAACCAGACCCTGGATTGCATGACTATGAGAAGAAGATGGATTGACTGAGCATGGTAAAGGGAATGGGAAGTAAGGCAAGAGTAAAGAAAGAAAGATAAGCATGTGGGAAGGGTTATGTGTCGACCCCCGAATGGGGGACTTTATTGACATTTGCACTTGTGTTTGAATGTGCAGGTGAGTAGCTTGGGATGACTTGAGCGGGATTGGGTCAGGGACGTGCCAATAACAGGGAAGAGAAATGGATGAGCAAAAAAAAAGGCTATGGGTCCTGGTCAACTCTATCTATGGAGGGGCCTTGGTGTACGAAGTGTTGAGCATGGACTAAGGGATGAATGAGGTCTTGTGTGATTGAAGTGTGAGGAAACGTTTGCATGCGTATGAAGGCCTAAAAAAGACTAAGAGACACACTCCAATGGCAATGGATGGAATGTGCGGACCATGAAAATGTGTAGGGGCGAAGGGGGAAGACAACATCTTTGCGCCCCCGCTGATGCCATAGGGTTGTGCATTAGGAAAAAGGCTCGTGGCCTAAGGACGACGATAAGCCTACGCGCAAAAGAAGAAGCTTTCTCAACGAACCCCCCCTTGGACTTCATGAGTATTGGAAGGAGCAGTTGCTTGAGAACACAACCATGAATCAGAAAACTTGAGCTTGCGAAATAATCAGAGAGACTACCACCCGGCGTGAGGGCTGAGCGACATCCCTAATGTCAAAGCTCTCTCGCTCAATGGCCCACGCCCATCCATCTCAAAGTACTAGGTGGGGGTGACTATGGGACGAATGACCTGCACTCTTAGCATGAGCGTGGGCGGACCGAGTCAACTGAGACTCGCAGTGGGGTTGACACTGACTCGAAAGTCTAACGGGGTTTAGCCATACAAAAATGGTGGAAGTGACGGGCACGGGGTTAAACCGACCCTGCGATTCTGAAGGGGGGGCCCTACGCATGACCATGTACACAACCAAAGAAAAAGAAATTGGACTTGAGTTTGCTCTTCCCTTTGAGAGAATTAGTTTTGAGAGTAGCTAGGCGCATGGCATGGCCAGGCCTGGAGTTATAACATGCACGATGCACACTTAATCAGCTCATTCCTTGCGGGGTAGCTCTAGCCCCCCTTCCTCCGGTGTTGGTGTTCGCCAGGCCGGGGAGGCTTAGGGCGAGTTGCAGGTCGACCCTTCCTCTTCGTGTGAAAGAAGGGCTCTGGTTACCTGGCAGGCGGTTGGTGCTTCGGCTTCGGTCGGGGTCCAATGAAAATCCCGTGGCGGAGTGATCCGACCGGCTGGGTGTTCTTCCATTTTCTTCTTCTGAGTCCAACGGGCTCATGCACTTTGCACTTGAGATGCTTGAAAGAACCATTATGAACACAACGGTAATCGAAAAAGGAACAACCCTACCCTATGAAAGAAGAAAATGAGAAAAAACGGAGTTTCTAGACTCCAATGAAAAACTAGCGCACCTTTGAAGATGCTCACGAGAAGGAACCAGCCACTATGTATGGACAATAGGGGGAGTGGCACACACAATCCTGAGAGATAATGTGAGGTATGGGTAAGATGTGATGGATGTATTGTGGGAAAGACACTTGTATCATGTGTGTCCCACTTGGGACTTGTAATTTGCATGAGGGGAAATTCAGCGTCCCGCCTTTCGGAAGGAAAGGATGAGTCTGAACCAGCTGGGGCGGGTTGCGAAACGTCATTTCTACCAAAGTGTCACCAGCTCTCATGTGTGGGAGGTTGGGCCACCGGGCTGTCAGACAGGAGTTGGTCTCGCCGGTTGATTAGTAGCGCTCTCTCCCTGGGGGACCGAGCATAGCTTGGCAAGTTGCCTAGGCGGGACGCGAAACGTCTCCTCAGACAAGGCGGCTGCTTGTCGGCAGACGGAGGACCATTACATATGGGGAAAGGAGGATGCCTCGAAAACGATTAGTAGCCTCACATAGTACAGGACGGGAAAGACCGATTCTTATCAGACCGATGAAAGTGAATGCCCGAACGACTGACTTTTGCTTCTATCGGGGTGTGCGAGCTGATTCCGGGTACCAACGGGGGTGTGCAAGAGTGGTAAGACGGGATGGGGTATTCTGGCAAACAGAGAGGGATAACGCCCTGTGTCAGAGTTGAGGTACCACGCTCACGACGGTTGAGTTGTGCTTGAGGTATGGGGTAAAACTCTACCGATAGTAACATTGGAGATACCACTTTGGAAAAGAGGCCGGTGAGGAGATGACCGCATCTGTATGTGAGATTGCCTGAGTTTTTCTTTATATTTTATATCCCCCTCTGTAAAGTTGATTGAGACATAAGTTGTTGGGAAGGGTCACGATTCTAGTTTATTCTCACCCTCTTCCTAAGTACGCACGAGTGAGTGAAGACCTTGAAAGGAAGAGATAGAGTTTAGCTTTGAAAGAAACCAAGAGAATGAACTTGGGTGAAAAGGGGACCGGTTATGGGTATCAGAGGGAGGTTAGGACTTAATAATGAGGAGTTAAGCTAGATTAGACCTCGATGAGGGGTCTGAAATATTCTCATTCAGGATGTAGGCCGATTGGACCCGAGAACCAGGGTCGGCGCTTGGTTGTGAAAACAGGGATCAGTTGTTGGCATGAAGATGGCGCAGTGACTATGGTTGCCAATCTATTCCAGCGGACCGGAAATGCCAATAGATGTTAAGGACGAGGTATCCATCGTCCTGCCGACGTGAAGGTTAATGGGCATACTAATATTCAACATTTATAGTCTGAACGTTCAACTTTTATACACAGTTGGGCACGGACACTCGGATAGAGTGCAGGGGGAAGGTGGGGGGGGATTCAGAATCTTCACCGTTTTCACCACTTCAAAATTTTCAGAAACTTCACCGTTCCGACACACTCGGACAAGGGCGGGGTATATTTCAAAATTTTCAGCATCTTCACCACTCCAGAATCTTCAAAATCTTCAGCGTTCGACACACTTGCACAAGAGGGCGAACGCTAAAGATTATAAAAATTCCGAAGTGGTGAAAACACTGAAGATTCGGAACCCCCCCCTTAGAAAAACAAAACGGGGGGAGGAGGGGGGGGGGGGGGAGGATTCAAAATCTTCAGTGTTTCCACCACTTCACGATTTTCAGAATCTTCAGCGTTCCTATACACTCATACAGAGGAGGGTGTACTTCAAAATTTTCAGCATCTTCACCACTTCAGAATCTTCAAAATCTTCAGCGTTCGACACACTTGCACAAGAGGGCGAACGCTAAAGATTCTAAAATTCCGAAGTGGTGAAAACACTGAAGATTCGGAACCCCCCCCTTAGAAAAACAAAACGGGGGGAGGAGGGGGAGGGGGGTTCAGAATCTTCAGTGTTTCCACCACTTCAAAATTTTCAGAATCTTCTGCGTTCCTATACACTCGGACAGAAGGGAGTGTACTTCAGAATTTTCAGCATCTTCACCACATCAGAATCTTCGAAATCTTCAGCGTTTCTACATACTCAGGCAGGGGGCTGAACACTAGATTATGAAACTTCTGAAGTAGTGAAAACGCTGAAGATTCGCAACCCCTCCGCTTAAAAAAAAAACAAAACAGGGGGAGGGGGGGAGGGCTTAGAATCTTCAGTGTTTCTACCACTTCACAATTTTTAGAATCTTCATCATTCCTACACACTAGGACAAAGGGAGGTGTACTTCAAAATTTTCAGCATATCCACCACTGCAGAATGTTCAAAATCTTCAACGTTTCTACACACTTGTACAAGGGGGCGAACGCTGAAGATTCTGAAAATTTTGAAGTGGTGAAAACGTTGAAGATTCCGAACACCCCCCCTTAAAAAAACAAAACAGGAGGAAGGGGGGTAATTCAGAATCTTCAGTGTTTCCACCACTTCACAATTTTCATAATCTTCAGCATTCTTACACACTCGGACAGAGGGGGGTGTACTTTAGAATTTTCAGCATCTTCACCACTTCAGAATCTTCAGCGTTTCTACATACTCAGACACGGGGGTGAACGCTGAAGATTATGAAAATTTTGAAGTGATGGAAACGCTGAAGATTCGGAACTTCCCCCCCTTAAAAAAACAAAACAGGGGGGGGGAGGTCAAAATCTTCAACGTTTCCACCACTTCGCAATTTTCGAAATCTTCAGCGTTCTATACACTCGGACAGAGGGGGATGTTCTTCAGAATTTTCAGCATCTTCACCACTTCAGAATTTTCAACGTTTCTATATACTCAGACAGAGGGGCAAAAGCTGAACATTTTTAAGATTGATTCAACGTAGAGGTATTCCGTATTTTCGGCACGTCTGAAATCTTTGAAACTCTACTTCATAAAACTTCAAAAATGCAGAAAGATCTCGAGTTCAGAATTAGTTTCAGCGAAAATCCGAAGTGTCGTTGAGCACGTGTGTGCCGCCGATAACAAAACCACTGGGGATAGGCACACCGGGCTCCCAACCCCTTCGTCCCTTCGTGCTACTGTGATATCCCCTCGTCGTTATCGCTCGACCTCCATCCCTGAATCTCTCCGATGAAAGTATGACCCCATAACCAATAATGCTAGGCCCAAGTCTGGGTCTAATTCTGATGGACATCTAAATAAATCCATACTACGCAACGCGCATATCCACCGAAACGCTTTCAGGACCACATTATTGTCGATCTCGTCCTTCACACGTACGCATAAGTCACATGCAAACGCAGCAATCAAGAGACAAAACTCTCTTTAATCCTAGTTTAATCAGAAACAAAAATATGGTCGGCGATCACGCCGACTCTTCAATTATCAATCAAAAGATAAAAGATCACGCCCATCTCAAATCTGCGCGTCCACATACTCTCTACTCTAGTCAACCATCCAGCCAACGTAAATGCTTAAACTTAAACCAAACCTATTTTCTGTCGCTCGCAAAAACTAGGGCGGATACCCTTGTAAGGGTATTCGCACCGACACCACGACCGGTAGGCTGCGTCGGGGGTTAGGATGTGCGGCGAACGACAATATGGTGGGGGAGATGCTATCGGATTGACAACGTGGTGGCATCAAGGACTTCCAAAGAAGAAGTGTTGTCCATTTGGAGGCACGGTAACGACAACGTATCTCGTGCGGACAATAATGCTAGATTTGTGCGGTGGAGTTTTTTGTCACAACAGTGTTTCGTGGCTACGACGGTAACGTTTTGGCCGTGCGGCATTGATAGTGTGGCCGTTTGAGGTGTTGGCGCTCGCGACATTAGTATCGAAAAACCGCGGTTATGTAGCCTAGAGGTTGACCGTGCACTGGTGCACGGTTGGGATTGTGCGGCAGTGGTATGTGGGCCGGCGACATGAAGGAAGTGCAGAATGAGTGCATACAACTAAACGCTGAGGCTATTGGCACCTGTTGTTTTTAATCAGGGTCACCTTTAGTTTTTTGTGGCGTGTGGTATAAGCGGTTTTGAGTTATGGACCGTCTGGTATTGTGAGCGATGGTATGGGACTGCATTGGGATCGTTTGGACCATTTTGGGTCCCAGTGAGATTCATTTTGAGATCAGGATCGACATGTTGATGTGGTTATTGTGAGCGGACGTGGTGAGAGGCGACGTGGACTGTGGCTGGTTGGGGAGTATCCGTGGTAGTCAAGGTGCAATTGAGACTTTGTTAGGACGGTACGGGGCGTTCGGATGATGCGATATTTGATTATGGGAGCACCCTCTTTGAGGTTTATCTCATTCAGACATCTCACGTGACCCAATCTTGGTGTAAATTGACACTTGGAAAAGAAGGCGGATCGTCGTTGAGGGGACAGGTCATAACTTGTGGACTTGTGAGCTGCATATTTTCATATTCTACGGGGGTCATTTTCTTTTGATTGGCATATTACTCGGCTTTCTTGAGTAAGCCGAACCAAACTTCACTCAAGGTCAGTCAGTTGATTGACTCAGACTTCCCTTCACACGTGTGTGAACCCACACTTTCCTTGACCTTGTTCATTGAATATTTATTGACAAGGTAGAGGAAAGTTGTGTGAGTCATGTATGTGAATGGAAAAGTCTGACTTGTGTATGAGGTTGCATTGTTTTTTTTTAACTTGATTGTTTTGCTTTGATTGCAGGTAGGTTAAAGGATGCTTGCAAACGAGATTGATTACACATGTTCAAGAAAAGCGAAAATGATTTAATTTTCTCTACTTCTCATCTGCTTGCATGCCAAAAAGGATTCGATGTCTTGAAAAAGTTTCATTTTGTGTGCGCTATGAAATGAATTCAAATGAATATAAGCAGATAGGGTCAAACGGATTTAGCTTTATCCCCATGATTGGCGTTTTTTATCCTGAACGACCTCATCTACCTATACCTGTTCAAATGATTCTTATTATCTATCTCCTTCGGTTTCTTTTTTTTTAAGTTACCCAGAACTTAGGAGTAATGGGAATAAAAGAAACCTACTCGTGATGAAACAGTTTCTATCTCTAGGAAACATCCAAATCGGGGGTTCATATGCTTTCGGAGCCGACCCTGTTATCGACTTGGAGTGAACCCGATTCGTCGGGGGTGGTTCCTTGTCGATTCGGTGGTGAAGGCTCAACCTCTGAGATTTGGGTCTTCGGGCGAGGGCGAGGGGAAAAAGTATCCACAGACGACTTCCTAGAGGGTTGGACGCGTGATGGCGCAGAGTGGGTCAACCCTTGCTGAGTTTTGGACGACGTGGGGCTAAAATTATGTCCTTGCAGGTGGCAACATTATGTGTCAACGTTAGAATAAAAAGTTGGAGACATAAGAAACTCCAAACCATAAAAGAGAGTTAATAATGAGGGCGATGGTTCTCTTTGTGCAGTAATAACGACTGCAATTTTGTTTTGAGTAACCTGACGATGAAGATGGATACTTCATCATTTGAGGAACGAAAATAATAATAATTATTGCCCAGGAGGACAAAGCGACAAACAAAATTTGTATTCACTAGATAATACTTTCTTCCAAACAAGTTGCATATGTTGCGGAAATAGGGTCAAACCGAGAGTTCAAACTTTCACCAGATCTCTTGCGATCTACATGGTAGCAATGAAATTTACTTGCAAAAGTCATTCCTGACAAGGTTTAATAGGTATATCAATAGACCGACCCATGAGTTAAAACCCAGGAGGACAAAGCGACAAACAAAATTTGTATTCACTAGATAGTACTTTCTTCCAAACAAGTTGCATATGTTGCGGAGATAGGGTCAAACCGAGAGTTCAAACTTTCACCAGATCTCTTGCGATCTGCATGGTAGCAATGAAATTTACTTGCAAAAGTCATTCCTGACAAGGTTTAATAGGTATATCAATAGACCGACCCATGAGTTAAAAGTTAGGTTGTCATTTCTTAATCTTTCGTCAATATTGAGTCTCCGCCTTGGAAGTGGGGGTACAAAAATCTCTTCAATCATATAGGCTGGAAAGAATGGCAGATCATCTCATCAAGTCAAAATCCTATCTTGTGGGATTTGATAAAAGTGTATTGATTTTATTTATTTTGTTATCAAAGAATTATAAAGGGAATAGGATTACTTATGGGTTTCATGTTTGGTTGAAACCATCCTAGTTGACCGACGTTCGTTTCGTACCTAGAAAATCAGCGCCCTATGGAACGGACGACGTTCGGGTCCACTTGGCGTTAACCAAGCGCACCTATACTCCAGCGAACGAGCAAATGCCCTCGGCTGACCTACCTCTGCAATTGCATGTAAAAACTTTTGTACGTGGGGCAGTAGCTCGGTAGGGATACGCCCCTCAGGGTGGTGACAACCCCTTAGGGAAGGCAAGATGTGCCCTGCAAGAACCTATTCTGTCATAGGGGACTGTAGGAAGTACAACTAGCACACCCGGCCAGAGCGGCGAAAGGAGCGATGCAACCACGTCCGTCTCGGCAGCTTGCGGGATAGTCCATTCATCGTCCTAAGTTGTCTCTTGAGTTGGTTTTATTTTACTGCTGCGTGACATGGCCGGGAGGGCTCCTGCACTTTGCGAAAAGGCAGGAGCCGATGCGCTCGACAACGACATACTGACCAGGTGGTCAATCCTCATTTTGAAGACCCCCCTGATCAAGGGGCTACTCTACCCTAGTGAGGGTCTGCTCACACAACACACCTTGGATCTGCACGACTGATGCTAGGGGTTGATCAAAATCTCAGCCCCCTCCCTCCTCTAGCTGGCTTGCTGCAGCGAAGGCCAAGACCCTCTTGGTCTTGGTATACCTTGTGCCCTTGGAAACACAAAGGGTCGGGTATCACCTCCCTCTTCCCTCTCTCTACTAATCCTTTCTCTACCTCTTCTCTCTCCTCTTACTCACCCCCTCTACTTCTTCCTTTTCTACCTCACTTACTTCTCTTTAATCACTCTCACTACTCATACCCCTCTCCCCACCTTTCTCAACTTTCTCCTTCTCTCCTTCTCAATTCACTCCTCAACCCCTTTTTTTCCCCCCACCTTCCACTGCTTTTTTCCCCTCCTCTTTCTACTTTCCCCACCCCACCTTTTCTTCCACCACTCTTCCTCTCCCAGCTTCGATCCCCTCATACTTTATCACTTTCCTTTCTTCCCTCTCTACCGTATTTCTTCTCTACTTCTCTTTTCTCTTTTTTTCCTTCCCTCTTCATCTTCTCCTCTCCCACCACCCTCTTTTACTCTATTTTATTGATTTATTTTATTTTCTTTCCTCATCTTTTCTCTTTGCTTCTAAATCTCTCTCCACCATTCCCTTTCCTTCTTTCCCCTTTGCTCTTCGTTAGTGTAGTTAGTTGATTTTTTGCTCTCTTTCAGATGCTATCTCCTTCCTTGCTTATCTTGGTGTACATACTATTGTTCTTCTCTTTTTTTTTTCGGCGATGCACTTTTGCTCCTCTACGGAGGCGAAGTGCTGCCAAAAAATTTTGATCCGTCCGTAAATCTTTTTCCACACTTTTACTTAGTTCTCTTGGTTCTGATCTGGTTCTTATTTTTCTACGACACATTTTTGCTCCTCAACGGAGGCGAAATGCTGCTGAAAATTTAAAAAAAATAAATATTATTTATCTCTTCACATCCTGGTGATCGTTCACGCTCTTAGCACGACGACCGCCACAGGTCAAGCCTTCCCTCACTCGATGGGCGCACTCGCCCAGATTCTGGTTACTATGGCCACAGGACCACAACCCTCTGTTGAGGTCTCAACTTTTCCAGGTGCCCTGCTTCTCCCTCCCCTTCGCACGACCGCAACGCTACCTGGCTCTCCCCCTTATGAGATGCCCCGCGCCGCTCGTGCGTTTACTTCCCCTCCTCCTCCCCCTCCTACTCCCCCTCCTACTCCTCGCTCGATCTACGTCCGACGTCTCGAGAACGATCTTGCCCAGACCCGGGCCGACCTCACCCTCTTACTCCTAGATTCTGGTTACTATGGCCACAGGACCACAACCCTCTGTTGAGGTCTCAACTTTTCCGAGTGCCCTGCTTCTCCCTCCCCTTCGCACGACCGCAACGCTACCTGGCTCTCCCCCTTATGAGATGCCCCGCGCCGCTCGTGCGTTTACTTCCCCTCCTCCTCCCCCTCCTACTCCCCCTCCTACTCCTCGCTCGATCTACGTCCGACGTCTCGAGAACGATCTTGCCCAGACCCGGGCCGACCTCACCCTCTTACTCCTACCACCCCTACGGGCCCTACCCTCACAGTGGTCGCGCCTTCGGGGGCACCCCCTTCGTCCTCCATGCAAGCTCGCTTTAACAAAAAAATTGTCGGGGTCCCCGCCTGACTCAGACAAAGCGCTAGTCATTAGTCTCCATTGAATATGAATTTCATGAAAAATACATAGTTTTCTCAAGATTGACTCCTTCTTACCCATTAATACTCAATTGAGGGAGGTAATGTCATACGTGCCTAGGTCGATTATGAAACTGCATTCTTTTGATATTCTCACTTGAAGCATAATATCACTCACTGATTAAGGAGTCGGGATTCGACCGAGATCGTCATACTCGACGCTCATTATCAAATCGGTCGAATTCTAGCTAATGTGTCAGCCCGATTTCACTCCATTGACAGAACCGTTTCAAAGGCAAAGTCAATAAAGTAAAAAGGAAAATTTAAAGAAATAATGATCGAGAGGAAAAGAGGGTGAGAGTAAATTCTCCTTATCTAGCTGGTGTGATCATAGGACATCTCTCATCTGATTCGTTACCAGTCAACTCTCACAACTTATGGCAGCGAGATGTACTCATAAAGTAACCATATACGAGCCGTCACACAATCTGGTCACTTCCCAAAAGATCGTCACAAAACTAACAAACAGTCTCGGAGTTGCTATTCCCCTTCCAATCATAAAGAATGAGATCGAGCTAATCAAGCTTTCACACAAGGGTCATTCTCAGTGACGTAAGTTGTCTTTCGTGACTGAAAGAGTTGACCCCATCGTACAAACCCGCACGTCTCACTTATCCCTCACCCAGTTTATTCACACTGGCTAATCCGGCAAAATGATCGACAGAGTGAGTGAGCTATGGCTCGTGAAAAGACACATGTAAGAAAACTCAGAGATCACCCGTTAGAGACAGACAGAGCCAACCGAAATCAAGGTATGGTTCACCCCACTCATCTCCCCTGTCCACGCTTCAACACTGAGCTGGCTTCCTCACCATTATATGTGCCTTGGAGCGCTCTCTAACAGAAGTCGGATCGACAGACACATACCAGGAGAACTGTAAGGAAGTTGATGGCGTCACCCATGCTGGGCAGCGTCCGTCCACACTCCTGCCTCCCGTGTCCATACTGCTCTCTCTCTCTCTTGTCGTCCCCTTCTTACTCTGTTGAGGACCAGCCTCGTCACAATACTGTTAACGTCAGCCACAACGCGATCAACCTTGCGCTGACCTTTTTTCCACTCACTAATCAGAAGAGAACTATGTAGCTCGTGCGCAAACCCTTTGTTGCTCGCTCACTCTGATGGCTGGTAGTCACTGCCCACTCAGCTTGAGACGAGAGTTTTTCTCTCTCTCCTCCCAACACGGCCTCTCCGAATACGAATCACGCATGGGTCACTCGAAGCGCGCACACAGACTCTCCCTCTACTCGCTCTTTCGAGAGGGGTATATCGGTTAGTCACAATTGCACATGATCTGATGCCCGCCGCACAAGCCGAAAAACTAGGTATGTTACTGACTGTCGTGATCAACGAGTGACCTTCACTATGGAGACGACCCACTTGTCTTCCGTAGACGATCGCACTTGCCCGTGTCTCTGTATCAGCTTCTCTCTCTCAGAGACCCGTCGACATACGTTGACCTAGAGCTCCTCCTCTCTCTCTTGCTTGCCCGTCTGTCGCGAGCCCACTTGTCCTATAACTGCCTCGCCCTCTCAATCTTGTCGCCGCCGAGAATTGGTCTCCGGGCTGCTCTCTACGGGTTCCGCTGGCGGGTGATCCCTCCGCCACTGTTCCAGTCCATGCCACGACAGGGTCTCTGCCTCACTTATCTCGCTTTGTTCCCATAGTCCAAGTCCAGGTGAGCTTGGTCTTGGTCCACCGTATCGGTAGAGGTCTCAGCCTCATGATATGCAACTGTTACCCGCATTTCAGTTGTTATGTCGTCCCTCCTGCAGGGTCTCTTCACACGGTCCTTGGCCTCAGTAATTGCCGCCTGCAGCTTCGGATCAGCGGTCATCTCTTCTTCCTTAGCTTCCTCCACATTAATCTTTAGCTTCGCCTCGTCTCCCCCGTCATAGTTGAGCATAGCGGTGATCCAAGACCCTTCCCCGGACATTGGCCTCCAACAAGTCGAGCGGTTCCAACAGTCCAGCCTATAGCCATGCAAAGCCATGGTTGTGCGCTCCCGTGTCCACACTGCTCTGCCTTCCTACCTCGGACCAGCGGCGTTAGTGCAGCGAAGTAGTTTGTGAGCACCCACTGACTACAGTCTTCCCCCGAACAAAACGCACGTGCGTTGTATATGAATACATCGCACGGGGCGCGTTGTATTCGTATACAACGCCCGTGCGTAATGCTACGGATTTTAGGCACTAACTTCGAAAAAGTCCCCCCCGAAAAAATCGTTCGGGGGAAGACTGTAGTAGCTAAACAGTCAATCCCTCTACCCCTTTTGTAGGCTTTCCCCCTACCACGATCTTTGTGTTTTGAACGAGGGTTCAAATAGCTTTTAAAATTCAGCATATTAGCAGTCTGTAGTTCAAAAAATAACAAAACAAAAGTAAAACGAAATAAAATAAAATGAAGAGAGTGAGAGGCCGATCCTCAGAGATCGTAGCGCCAATAGGGCCTTTTGTTGTCAACCATTAGTCACTTCGTGCCCTGGCTTGAAGCGACCGCAGGTTCAACACGGCGGTCCCATAACGGGATACCAATGGGCGCCCTCCTCCCTTCTAAACATGTCGCCGGGCTACCTTGATGGGTACCCATGTCCGACGGCAAGGAGGGGGCTTATGACCTTCTGCAGGAGGTGATAAGCCTCCTACCAAAGCGGTTGCGGGTTGCCTTTTTTTTGGGGTCCTCGCCAAAAACGGAGGAAACGCAAAGAGCCATGCCATTATAGAATGCAAGTCCATAGCCACGGTTCGAAAATGAACGGCTAGTTTTCACCGCGAAGTGACAAAAAAGAAAATTGAATAAGAGAAACAACTAGTAATAATAGTAATAATAATAGGGAGAGGGAAACGATGCTTCAAAGTTCTCTTGCGCCACGACATCACTAAAGCCACCAAACAAGCAGCGATCTAGGTCTAGGCACGGCTCTGAGGCTCTGCGTTCAACTCCCCTTCCCCTCCTTTTATTTTCCTTTCCTCCGTATTTCTCTTTTCCTAGCAGTGACCGTCACCACTGCACCTACCCCATAACCCAGCTACAGGGGCCCGACGCGTGGTTGAGAAGACCGTGCGGTTTTCACTATCACCCCCTGGGTGAGCCTGGCGGCTGCAGCGACAAACCAATTGTCCTGCTGCACAACAAGGTGCAGAGTCTGCGCGGCCAACTGAGAGCCCAACGCCGAACTCACTCTTACCAAAGATAACGACGACTGGACCAGCCCCAGAACAGGGTGCACTCTCGGGTACGACCCAATTGGCAGCAGAGACCTGTACACCGAGAGGCTTGGGGCACTCCTCTTTTCCTCCGCAAGCAACTAGTTCATAGCTGAATAAGCGGACATTCAGCACATAGCGGACTTAGTATACAGCGAACTCGATGCACAGCGGACTCAGTACACGGCTGAGAGCCGGTACGCCACACCCTCCGACAACGATTACATACAATCTCTCAATTTCATGCAATCTTTCTATTTCACGCAGTTCAACAAATTCATGTTGGGCTATGGCAGATTGACGCTTGACTAAACTGCAATCGCAAAAGGGAAAGCTAAGACCTAGCTCGCTATCTACGTGATCACACTTCCCCCTCGCCTGTGCCCAACTCTCTGGTAACCCACCGTTTAGCGATTTTGGCGTCGTCTTTCAAGACGCGAACGGTGGGTCGAAGTATCGAGACTCATACCGAACGCTAAAGTCTTACAGTGCTATTTTACCGATAGAGAGAAATTTCTCATCATTCTCTATTTTGACGAGGACTCCACAGAACAAGCTCATGCGAAACGTGTCTCTAGCCCTGAGTGCATTTCGTTGAAGTTGTCGCTTCGGATCCTCGGTACACAGTTGCAACCTTCACGGACGCCTTCGGGTTTCAAGAGTTCTTGCTCAGATACCGCGCTTGTGTACCACTTTCCCACTGGCACTGCCTTCACCACATCATTTGTTCTCACACACTTCTTCCGAGAGTCAACGTTCACTTCTTGAAATTCTTCAGTCTAATCTCTACAGAAGTACCCCGCTCTTATTCTGGGAACACTCTCCTTCACCAACTTTCTTCCCCTTCTCGTATCGACCTCGACTGCTACCTTTCCCTCATTTGATGCTCGTTTCCCCCGCCTTTCCTCACCTCGCTTTCCTTTCCTTACCGCTTTACTAATCCCCCCTTCACGACTCCTTATCACTCGCCCCTTCTCGCGGAGTCTTTCTCCTCACACTCCCGTAGTCTCTTCACGTACTTCTTCGCCCCTCTTCGTCATTCGGAACGCGATCATGACTCCTTTCTTTGCGACCTTACGAGTCTTCATAGGATCCGCTCGTCGTTTGCGCCACGAGCCCGCGTGGCCTTTGCGGTACGGTTTTAGGTGGTCGCCCTTGTCTATTTTCTTCATGTGCCCCCACAGCTGTCTCGCGCACTTCACAAAGTAGTTCTCCTCAATGATCACCTTGTTCACCCTGCTCTAGCCAAGCCTGCCTTACTACGATGAGTTCGCTGAGCTCACTTCGTTCATCTCACTCACGCTCTTAATCCTGCCGCTCCCTCTTCGGAGCAGTCACTCCAAAAACAGGCGCCACCCTGCGGTTACCAAGTACCACTTTGCCTGCGGTTTCCCAGCGCACGCTGTGTTGTCCCCTCCTGATTCCCACCTCCATGTCCTCACTTCCTCCTCCTTACTCTCTTGCTTTTTCCCACTCACTCTCTCGTTCATGTCTTCACCCACAAGAGCGTACTTAGCTTCCGCCGTCTGGGGCTTACACAGGCTCACGATCGGTGAAACCTAGCCATGCCCGTCGCCAAGTTCATGTACGATATTACTCTTCGTCAGCTAGGTAATTGCTCACTACAACTTCTTCCACACGAGCTCGTTTCCGTAGCTCGCCTCGAGGCTTTGCGCACCCTGTCTGTAACTGCTCGGGCATCAACGGGAGTGAGCACCTTGGAGCGCAACTGTGTCTGAGGGTCACCTAGTTCCCCTTGTAACTCCTCCCCTTGCCCTCCTTCCAAAAAAAAATCTCCCCCTTTTTCCGTTTCCCGTCCTACTTCTTTAGCTCACGGTGTCGCGCCCCCACTGCTCCAAAGGTCTGGTTGGATATCCTTCCCCGGACCGAGCTCAGTGGGTTGGAGGACTGGCAGGCTGTCACGCATGATTTTGATAGGTATAAAAATAAAAGTGTATTCTGAGGCAGTCACACTTTGTCATACAGCCGAGTAGTCAGGGTTATCTCTCCTGCCAGCGGCGACACGACTTAGAGTGAGGCGTTCGGGTTTATCACATGTACCTGACCCCGTATAAAGGATAGACCCAAGGTCACCGGAGTCCCTATCATTCATGAGTCCTTCAAGCTGCCTTGAGTGTAACCTGTGTAAAATAAGGAGGAAAATTACAAACATGCATCATAGAGCAATTGACACTAACGAAATGAGAAGACCAGAAACCAGACTCTGCAAGAGTATGACCAGAGATACGAGACTGAAGAGTAGTATACTAAGTATGCAGGGAGCAGCCATTGGAGGGATGCAGTTACTAATAAATAATAATGTCGTAATACATAAATAGTGATTGAAAAGAGAGAACCTCAATCAATGATAATAAGCGGTACCCCCTCGTGAGTGAGTGTTGTCGTCTGGGACTCCCTGTCTGGCACCTCGTCATTGAGAACCCGCGTGGCTATAAACTCTAGAACCACATAGCTGATATCGAGAGGCGCGGCTGGATCAATCTTGCAGATATAGGCCATGCATCTAGCCATCTCCTCGTCTGCGACGCTCCTGAGATAAAGCTCCTCCGCAAGAATGATATCACCTCTAGCTCCAATCAATATCTCAATCMGCCCTCTCCCACCAGAGTAGATGTAGGATACCTCGAGGAAACGATCTCCGTAGAGAGGTTTTCAATAAGCCTGCATAGCAAAGTCTGTCCCAACCAAATGACTATAGCCATCTCCGAGATATGGGACCGGACCCTCCCCTCTTGGGGAACCAATAACTGTCTCAGACCTAGGGTTGTCTGACATGTAAGAGTCAATCACCCTCAAGTAAATACCTCGCGAGAAGACATGCGATCCTCCTCAATTTCGCTCTCCGTCGTCGCCGCTCACCGGTCTCCAGCGCTCCTGTCACTGTCCACAAACTCAGCCTCTGTGAGTGTCCCAGTCGAAATAATCGCCCAAGATCAATGTCACTCAGAGAGCAGGGCTCCAAGTCGGACTCATCTGTCTTTGATCTCTGGACGCATGTAGTGATTGGGACCCCGGATCTGACTATCTCTCTCCTAATCCGGTCGTCCTTCCGCCTCTTGTCCTTGCTGCGAGACTCACTAAGGGGCATGGGGTTGCACCCATCAAAATCGAGGAGCACGCCCCCAACTGATGAAGGTACGCGAGGGAACACCACATGTAGCCAGTTGTCCCTCCAATAGCTCTCCCTGCGAAATATGTAATCAGCAATCATGTCGTATGTGGTGCCCTTCACTCCCGTCTCTGCCCCCTTTACCGAGTAGGTGATGACGAGCGTGCGTCTCGAGGTCGAGGACTCATTAGCCCTGATAGTGAAACTCTGATGTCTCACATGTCTGTAGCAGAACCTCTCAATCAATCTACCCCACTCAGGGGCAGTCTCACGGTGACGGGCCAGCTTGGACAGAAGGTGCACTCTCACTAATGCAAATACTCCCTTCAAGACCTGGCCAGATAGCAATCAGCAACTCAATGTGGAGGCCTGTCTGAATGGCCTGACTGAACTGCAACTCGATATAGGGCCCGCCTGAATGGGCCCGACTGAACAGCAACTCAATATAATGCCCGCGTGAATGGGCCTGGCTAAACAACAACTATCTCAGAAGAAAGGACCCGCTTGAAGGGGCCTAGCTGAAAATTGCAACAATTTCGAGAGGTGGGCCCGCCTGAAGGGGCCCAGCTGAATAATCTCAAGTAGGCCCGCCTGAAGGGCCGGGTTGAACAGCAACAATCTCAAATAGGCCCGCCTGAAGGGCCCGACTAAACAGCAACTGATCGGTAAAACATCTTATGCACAGTGACCAGTCATAGATGCTGAATGTACTGGGCCCGGACTGACCCAAATCACCTGTGCAGGGACTGAACTGCCAATGTTCCCCGTGCGAGGGAAAATGTGATGTGGATGAGGTGTTGCTGATCAGCAAGGAAATAAATCAACGGGAGCGTGAAGGCAAATCATCCCAGCTAGCAATCCTATTGCTCACGCATACGTGAACTCGCACTCAAACGACAATATCCAGCCTGGCGCACACATATCCAGCGCAAGTGCACATGGGCGCGCGCTCAAGTAATGAAATTCAGCCTGGGCGCACGTGCGCGTACACTCTAATAGCAATGCCAAGCTTGGACGCGCATGGGCGCACACTCCAATTGCAATGTCAAGCTTGAGCGCGCATGGGTGCGCACTCTAACAGCAATGTCAAGCTTGGGCGCGCATGGGCGCACACTCTAACAACAATGCCAAGCTTGGGCGCGCACGGGCGCGGACTCTAATTGCAATATCAAGCTTGGGCGTGCACGGGCGGGCACTCTAACAACAATGTCAAGCTTGGGCGGGCATGGGCGCACACTGTAACAGCAATACCGAGCTTGGGCACGAATGGGCACGCACTCTAACTGCAATGCCAAGCTCGGGCGAGCATGGACGCGCACTCTAACTGCAATGCCAAGCTTGGGCGCGCATGGGCGCGCACTCTAACTGCAATGCCAAGCTTGGGCACACACGGGCGCGCACTCTAACTGCAATGCCAAGCTTGGGCGCGCATGGGCGCGCACTCTAACTGCAGTGCCAAGCTTGGGCGCGCATGGGCACACATTCTAACTGCAGTGCCAAGCTTGGGCGCGCATGGGCGCGCACTCTAAATATAATATCTGGTCCGGGTGCGCGTGCACTTAAAATATAATATATGGTTTGGGCGCGCGCAAGCGCGCACTTAAAATATAATATCTGGTCTGGGTGCGCGCGGGCGCACACTTAAAAATAATATCTGGTCTGGGTGCGTGCGGGCGCGCACTTAAAAATAATATCTGGTCTGGGCGTGTGCGGGCACGCACTTAAAAATACTATCTCAATCTGATGGTCAAAGATCAATCTTTGCTTGGGATCAATATATTACTGCTTGCTGCGCGCAAAACTTGGCCTTCGCTTAGGGTCAGACCATTAAATGAGAGTTGGTCAACAGAGTGTGTGCAGACTAAATACTCAGTTGAAATGGACAACAACACTCCTGGTTCGAAATCGGTCATGTATGACTCTCAGTCGCGGTGCGCAACAGCGCACAGTTGCGAACAACAGAAAAATGGTCGTTAGTCATGGTGTGCAACAGCGCACAATTGCAAATAGCAAAATAGTTCTCAGTCATGGTGCGCAACATCACACAGTTGCGAATAGCAAAATGGTACTCAGTCACGGTGCGCAACAGCGCACAGTTGAGAATGGCATAATGTTCTGAAATGACCCTCAAGTATAGTGCGCATACTGCGCACAGTTGCAAAAGTCAGATTTAGCCTCTAAGTGTGGCTTGCAGGCTGCGCACAGTTGCAAACTCGGATATGGCCCTCAAACATGGCCCTCAAGCATGGTGCGAACGGCGCACTGTTCAGATATGGCCCTCAGATATGGCCCTCGAGCATGGTGCGAACAGCGCACAGCATGGTGCGAACGACGCACTATTCAGATATGGCCCTCGTGCATGGTGCGAACAGTCCACAGCATGGTGCGAACGACCCTCAGATATGGCCCTCAAGCAAGGTGCGAATAGCGCACAGCATGGTGCGAACGGCGCACTGTTCAGATATGACCTTCAGATGTGACCCTCAAGCATGGCGCGAACAGCGCGCAGCATGGTGCGAACGGCGCACTGTTCAGATATGGCCCTAAGATATGTGCTCACTCGGCACACAACACAGTATACCAAAATAACCCTCTGCCAAGTGCTCACTCGGCGAACAACACAATATTCCAAAATAGCCCTTTGTCAAGTGCTCACTTGGCGCACAGCACAATTTTCCAAAATAGCCCTTGAGTACGGTGCGCTCTCTGCGCAGTTGCGGAATGCTCAAATATATCACTCTGCGCAGATTTACGAACTGCGAAATGCTCTGATATAGCCCTCAAGTGTAGTGCGCACGCTACGCACAGCGAAATGCTCAATGTGGCTGTGCAATCAGCCTGATGTGACTGCGCAAACAAAATCTGAATCGGCTTGATATCTGGTATGGCTGCACAGGTGGTCTCAGAATCGGTTTGGTACTCGGTGCGACTGCGTTAGCAGTCCCCAAATCGACTTGTTACTCAGCGTGACTGCGCTGGCAGTCTCAAAATCGGCTTGGTACTCGGTATGACTGTGCTAGCAGCCTCAAAATCGGCTTGGTACTCGGTATGACTGCGCTAGCAGCCTCAAAATCGGCTTGTCACTCACTGGGACTGCGGTAGCAGTCTCAAAACCGGCTTGGTACTCGGTATGACTGCGCTAGCAGTCTCAAAATCGGCTTGGTACTCTCACAATCAAAGATTGTCCTCAAGTTCGGTGTGCGCAAGCACATAGCTCCTCAAGTACAGTGTGCGTAGACACACAGCTTGATTTCACCCCACAAGTATGGTGTGAGCAGACACAGTTCGGACTTTTTTCTTCGTACTTAGTGCACGCTGCACAAAGTTTACCAACATTATGCATAGCCCGAAGAGTTCAGACGTCAGCAGCGAGCAAGAGCAGCGATAGCTCACTAAGGCAAGTGGGTGTGAGCGACTATAAACCATGAGAAAATTGGACGAGAAGGAGCTAATGAGGACTGAGAGAGGAAAAAGGAGAGAAAAGAAGGAAGAGAGAAAGAGAAGGTGAGGGGCAGATAGAGAAAGTGGCTGCAAGAGAAAAGTAACTAGGTGAACTTCTCGAGACACTTTCCCCTGCTGGCCTTGCCCCTCCCTTTCCTTACCTCCGCCCTTGCTTGCCTCGGTTTGACGCTCTCTTGCCCTTAGCTCCAGACTCTTCCCACGTCCAGATGGCATGTCGCTGCTCCTTGTGTATCTCGCTCCCTCTCTTGACGTTCCTCTAGCGCCACTATACTCCCGCAATTGAGGGTCCTCTCGGTCTGTCTGATGTGTGCCCTTAGCTCACGCACACTGATTCATCCCGAACTGATCTGTCCCGAACTGATCTGTGTCCTTGGGTGACGTGGCCTCTCTTTTATAATGGAGAGGCCGAGTGATCGGGGCTGAGTGCTGCAGTCCCAAGGTCGGGGCTGTGGTCAAACTGCAGACCGGGCCTGTGCTAAAAATACCAGCAGTCCTGACCTCGGGATATGAAAAGTCAGTCCCGGTAAACGAATAGTCAGTCCCACGCTAAAAATAGCGTGGGGCTGTGCTAATTTTAGAACGGGACTGGCGCAGACCAAGTCCCCGGTAGACGAACAGTCAGTCCGGCGCTAAAAATAGCGTGGGACTATGCTAATTTTAGAACGGGACTGACGCAGGCCCAGTCCCCGGTAGACAAACAGTCAGTCCCACGCTAAAAATAGCGTGGGACTGTGCTAATTTTAGAACGGGACTGGCGCAGGCCCGACTTTGGGAGACGAACAGTCAGTCCCGTGCTAAAAATAGCACATGACCCTATTTTAATTACTCGGGCCTGGTTGTTCATCTATATGACTTCTTAGGGCCGTACATTTTCTGGCGAAGTTATACGGCCATGTCGGTCCGGTCAAACTTGAATATCTCACTAACCCTTGGCCCGTTTCAGGTGTCGTTTGGACCGGACCCCACTAATTGGCCCATTGAGGTCGCGTCGGTCCATTCCAACAGGGACGATTGAGGTCTCCGGAGGACATTACTGCCGCGCCGTTTTTCCCTTGATTTCGGCTCAGGGAAAATCCAACCGACGAGCTAGGGTCCAGCTTGACTATGACCGTGGAAAGCGCAGTTTTGACGCAGCGCGGAGATTGACTGCGACGAGTCAATTTCTGTCACTGCGCCGCGTCGTCTTTCGACAACCATACCAAACCCCATTACTGGCGTCCTCGCCAAGTTCTGGCCACTATAATAACTTACTTGCTCTCATCATTCGTACTCGAGTGTGTGGCGGCAGCGCTATTACGCTCTTGCTACTACCGTTGCCTTTATCGTTTGCGTTCTTGTTGTGCCGCGCTTATCGTCGCGCAACTCTTATCGTCGCGCAACGTTTATCATCGCGCAGATAATCAGTTTTGCCATGGCGCCAAAGACGCGAGGCTCGGGTGCTGGACGTGGGAGGGGAGGTCGACAGGGGAAGGCGCCGGATCGATTGATCGATCTGATGTACGAAGGGGAGAGATCCGAAGAGGAGGAGGAGGAGATGAGATGGGGAGGAACGCTCTTGCGCCATCGCTCAGAGGACCGGCGTGAGCGTACGCCGTCGCCTAAATCTATGATGTACTATGCGTATAAATATGAGCA
This sequence comes from Chara braunii, assembly GCA_003427395.1. Taxonomy (NCBI): domain Eukaryota; kingdom Viridiplantae; phylum Streptophyta; class Charophyceae; order Charales; family Characeae; genus Chara; species Chara braunii. The sequence continues at coordinate 1,744,868 of BFEA01000079.1, forward strand.
GCGCTACGGCTCTGTGCCCCCTCGTTTCGATTCACCCTCTCGATCATACCCTTCACCATACCACCCTTCTTCCTCTACTCAACCATCTCCTCACCAACTCACCCTCCTGCCACAGCCGCCTCGCCCTGCGCCATCGCCTTTGCCACGCGCACCAGAACCGTCCGTCGCCCACCAGGCTGCGCCACCCAACTATCGCTTGTGCCCCGTACTTGCGCTGTTCTTTATATGCCAACTTGAGCTAAGCGGCCTTATATGCTATCTGATATAATCCCCAATCATCAGGGTGCTCGCCTGCTAGGGCTTGAGTGCTCACTCAATAAGGCATGGACCACTGGTCCAAGCCACCATCAAAATCAAGAAGGAATTAACCTTATCAGACTTGCGTGGTGCAATCATCGCACGCGAGTATCATGACTACTCATGCAGCCCAATCATACCAACAATCCCGTTCCCTTGCATCACTGAATCAGCCTCAATCTCAAGTCAAACCTTTCTTTAGGTTTGACCTCATGCATCATCATGATCGATCCTCAATCTTAGACCTGACCCATCGCTAGGTCTGGTCTAGCAGTCCAAGTCTCAATCCTGGCCTGCATATCTCGTCATCATTGGATCAGTCCATCTCATCCACACGGCCTATCAGTACAACACAATCCTCATCGATATCTCAGCCACGGGCGGCTATGGGACCAATCATCATTCTGAGACGTGGCCAAGTGTGCCCTCAGCATTTGTTGGGACGTGGTGAGAGTGTCGCGAACTTCAGATGATTATTTGTTGGGATGTGGCCAGTAAGCCGCCAACTATCGATGATTATGAGCTGAGATGTGGACAGTGTTGCCGCCAGCTACAGATGATGATTATTTTGTTGGGATGTGGTCAGTGAGCCGCAACTATCGATGATTATGAGCTAGGATGTGGATAATGTTGCCTCCAGCCACAGATGATGATTATTTGCTGGGATGTGGCCAGTGAGCCGCCAGCTATCGATGATTATGAGCTGGGATGTGGACAGTGTTGCCGCCAGCTACAGANGATGATTATTTGCTGGGATGTGGCCAGTGAGCCGCCAGCTATCGATGATTATGAGCTGGGATGTGGACAGTGTTGCCGCCAGCTACAGATGATGACGATTATTTGCTGGGACGTGGCCAGTGAGCTGCCGGCTATCCATGGTGATTATGTGCTGGGACATGGCCCGTGTGCCGCCAGCAGCAGCCGACAGTCGACTGCTATGATTATGGTATGATTTCGGATGCTGGAGCTGGATACAAGCAGCCTATGATGGCTCGGCTCATTGGTGGACTTATGTGTCTGTCGGGCCCAGATTGGCCCCAGTTTTGCATGTATGTGAGTTAAACTTTTAAAATTTCAGTTCATTGCATTGTATCTGGCTTGTCATGTATCAGTCTTGGGACACGCCTGGGGGATTGGGAGCCAGTTTATGGGATTTCAGTTCTTGTCTCTTATTGTATTTTATTTAGTCTGAATGACATTTATGAAATGAATGGCTGTGGGATAAAGTAAACTCTATTTTCTTCCTCTCATAAGTCAGCGCTCAATTGATGGGGCAACCTTCTAGTACGATTGCGTAAGGAGGATTGCCTAGCATCATCTGGCATAAATTGATTAACTATCTCTGAAAGAGGGTGACATTTAACCTAGTGGAGTGTTCCCTTGGCAAGGGACTCAGCATCGCCGAGACGGGGTTCCTCTCCAGACGGACTTTCGCGGCTAAACGCTACCAAGCTCTAAAGGGATAGGTAATCAGTCATGTGTCATAATCGATGGAGTGATCTGTCCGATCATGTGATCGGGCAAAGATCACTTAGCATCACAGCAGATTGAGGCTCGCTGCATTCTTCATGCTGGAAGGAGTGTTCCCACTGCAGCCGTCGGGCTCTCGCAACGGTTCCCCGGCGAGAGTCTATCCACAGTGGCGTCCCCTGCGGTGTCAGCACTTGCGTCCTTCATGAAGAGGCGAAGAGTTTTGAACTGCGCCTCTTGAGCAAAAGATGATTCCCTGAAGCAGGTTCTCACAAGGTCCAGAGGCTAGCTGGGTCAGCGAAGTGTCTGAGCCATAGTGGCAGATAACTTCGGACCCTAGAGTGGCTAGCCGTTCCTCAGGTCATCATATGGTGATCTGGTCCGCCTGCTAGAAAGGAAGGAGGCATCCTGAGCCTCTCCCAGTCTAAATTCGACATTTGACTGATCAAGGTGGTGGACTCCTACTATCTCTCTGATCGGGGTGTCTCTCGGGAGCAGTGTCTCTAGGGGCATTCCCTTGGCATCGGGCCAAGCTAGGTATCCACAGCCCAGCTGACAACAGGGTCATTATGACCTCCTAGCCGACTGTTGCAAAGCTTAGTTGTGGACTCGCTCTGACTCACCAGCAGTGTCTGGTTGGGTGTTGGCTAGCTCCCCGCACAGTAGCAAGAGTCGGGCGTTAGAAAGAAGTCGAGCGAGTAGACAGAGGTTCTGAAGTCGACTAAAGAGCTTCCGCGCCATGAGCCTGCACTCATGGGAGTGAGGGCTTTATTAGGGGTATGCGGCTCCCCGTGAGCTGTTCTGAGCAAGGGCTCAGAGGGTGGTCGGACCGCTATGACTGAGAATCAGGACTAACTTTGCTCTACTTGCCGGGTTGGGTCAGCGGAGGAGCCCACCAGGGCGAGCGGGGGCACTCTCGAAAGGCCGAAAGGTAAGACTCTGAGAGTGAGTGAGGAAGGGGTGTCGGCAAGGGTCTTTAGGAGAGATCCTCTTTCTCGTCTTTTTTTTTAGGCATGACTTGACATTTGTTTTGCAGGTACCCTACAACCATACAAAGACAACGGGGTTTGGTAAGACCCGACGGTGAGAGGCACAGAGTCTGCAGACAAAGAGAAAGGAGTTTGGTATGTTCACCCTTTATGAGGCAACCTTCGTTCTAGATGACCTGGATGATCCTGGATGTCTTTCTTTACCATTCTCATCTCGCTGCACAAGCACTCCTCCTATGCTATCGGGCCGCCGTCGGCTTCGATGATGAAGGGTCTCTCCCTTTCATCGTCGAAGTAGGGTACTCCTAATACGACCCCGCCATCTCTTAGCTTATCTTGAAGTACCCGCGCAACCTTCTTTCTTTGGTCAGACCATTTTAAACTAGCTCCTTGTCGCACCATCTCTCTAAGGGGCTCGGCTATCTTAGCGAACCCGGGGATGAAGATTCGCCAGAAGTTGCAGACCCCTAGGAAGCTCTTTACTTCCCCAAGCGTTTTTAGAGGCATAGGCCAGTTCAGGGCTTCTTCCTTCCAAGAAGCACCTAAAACCCAAGATCGTTACCTCCATTTGGAACATTAGTGATTTCGGCTCGATAACTGTTAGGTTGTATTTAGCCAACCTTTCTAGTACTTTCGCTACTCCCAGCGCATGTTCCCATACTAACTGGCTGACTCGACCATCCACTAAAGTCTCATCCTTTTCCTTTGGTCCTTTAACTGGATTGTCGTCAATGTATGGAAATGTAACCTCTGGGAATATGTCCTCCATGATCTTCAGCATGTCTCGCTGAACGATCGCGACCTCATTCGTCCGCCCTTGAGGCACCACACACATTTGTATGAGGCCTCTCGGTGTATGCATGGCGGTCATAGGCCGACTAGTAGGGTCTATCGGGAACTGGTCATAGCCAGAGTACAAGTCTATTAGGGAGTAGATGCTCCTTCCGACAAAATACTCGGCCAACAGATCCGCGTCGGGCAAACTACCTGCATCGTGAACAGTTACCGAATTCAACTTTTGCAAGTTCTGTATCCAGCGCAGGCCACCACCTGGCTTCCAAAAGCAAAACCAGTGATTGGCGTAAGCTCCATCAGCTGGTTCCGCAACGTTGGAGACGATCCTCTGGTTTATGTACTCCATTACCTATTTTTCTTTCTTTTGAGCGTACTTTGTGGTCTATCATTCCAAGGTGTGTGAGGAACGGTCCAGATCTTGACCATCTTGATCATGTCAACGTCCAGTCGTCCCCTCTCCTCATCATTGAAGGAAAAGGCACCACTGTACTTCTGACATAATTCACATATGAAATCCCTCTCAGCCGGCAGAAGGAAGTCATCGGCTCCTACCTTCATTATCTTCAACCTCTCTGGGGTAATTCTCCCTCCTTTTAATGCAGCCTCTCTTAATCTTTTAATTATCTTTCTCTCCTTCTTTAATGCCTCATTGTAATCTTTCTCTATCAAAACTGTCACCGGATTCTTCTTAACGCCCTTGCGCTTATACTTCCTCTTAGATCCGGTGACTATTTTCCTAAAAAACGACCAGTTGTTGAGAAGGTGAGTTGCATTGTGTCAGCTTTTGCTGCCCTCACAGCATCCTTGAACCTCTCCATCTCTCTCTTGTCGCCCAACTTCTTTTCTTTATCCAGGAGTTTGAGCATCTTACCTATATCATTTACTCTAATTGTTGTCTTCTCGTATATTATTCCACTTTCTTTCAGTTTTGTCTGTACTTCCTCAATCAACTTGTCAGATTCGTCATGCTTGAGAGAGTTAACATGTCGCTGATGACGAGGATGATGCCTATCACTTATCACAAAAGTCTATTCTTGACCATTGTTAAGATCCTGGAGAGAAAGTCAGGCTGCCCCATCATGGTCAAAGAACACACAAGCCTCCATTCTATGTAGGAAAGGGGCTCCGAGAATACAGTCATGATCCAAGTTGGGGACCACAAAACAGAGGATCTCGGCCTGTAGAGTTCAAATCCGAATAGGCAAGTCATCAATGTAACCTTCCAAAGGCAGGAATCCAACTATATTGGAGAGCTAGTGGCTGGTTTTCCTATCTATTCCAAGTCCACATAATCTCATTGTGGTCGAGGACATAAGCACCATCTCAGCCCCAGAGTCCACTAGGGCTCTAACCTTCACGTCATTCACAGAGATATTCAAGTATCCACACGACATGTTACCAAACCTCATCTTGGTACCAGGCGGGGCTTTTTCCACATGCTGAGGAAAGAGTCTTAGGCTATTGATTTCTACCTTCCGCCTTTCAACCATCTTTTTAAGTTCTTCTCTAAACTTAGGTACCTAGGCTACCGCTTCTTTCCAGGATAGGGTGATCTTGGTCTCTTCGAGTGATTTCTTTACTACTTCATCTATCGAGATCCCTTTCTCGGCTTCAGATCTCAAGACCACCCTTCACTTTTTCCCGGCAGCTTCCTTTCCTTTCCCTTTCTTCACTAGGTCCTTGGTCCCATCTATCAGCTGGTCTAGCTCTCTTTGAGCCTTCTCTCGCTTTTTCTCTTCGACCTTTTTTTTGCTGATATGGAATACATTCAGGTTTTGACTTCCACGATTGTCGTCTCGAGCCACTATCTCCGAAGGTAGCATACCATCAAAGGTGATAACATTAACTCTAGTCTTCTTCTTTATATCCTTATTGGCCCTAGCCTGTTCTAGGATAACTGCTCGCATCCCTCCTTTGACTATGAAATCTATCTTGTTTCAATTGGCATCACAGACGTGCCCATTGACTTTCTTCTTGACAATCCCTTCTTCGAGTTCCTTCTCTAGTATAGGGCACCGAGTTATGGTATGGTCTTCCTCGTCACAATAATAACATCGGAAGGGGCTATCTCTCCTTTGTCAATCTCGACTCTTATTATCTTTCTTCCAATCCCGGTCGCGCTTCTTCTTTTGTCTCTCTTTTCTCCTTCGTCTAGCGTCATCATCACTACTCTCACCCTCACTCTCACGATCTTCCTTTTGTTTCTCCCTCTTTCTTTCTACCTTACCTTCTTCGGCTCCAACAAGTGCTTCAGTTGTTGGGGCAGGAAGGGTTAACTTTTCGAAGCTACCAAGCTTAACGAAAAGACCAAGGATCTCTTCTGCCTTCAAGTTTCCTCCCGTAGCTGCCTCAACATTTCCTTCTCTTGCACTAGTGATTGCTTTCATCTGTTCCAGAGACCACTTCCGGTTTGACACCGAAGGTAGTTCACGGACCATCTCAACCACTTCATCCCACTTCAGAGGATAATGAGCAGCGCGGCTTACCACACTCTTTCTTTCACCCTCTGCAAAATTAGTTAGCAGGACATGACACTTCTGGGCCTCATCTAGGAAGGGTACTCTCCGCGCAACCCGCTCAAAATCCTCTAGGAATTGATCAAGGGTTGCATATTTAGAGTGTCACACTTCCAATAAATTTTGCATAGTTGTTGGAACGTCCTTGTGTCGTTTTCGTCACCGACACCCTCATCTTCGGTTCAACATAGGCCAGCAGGTCTTTCAACTTCTGTTTGTCAGACCAACCGTGGCTCATACCGAAGACATCATAGTCTTCCAAGAACTCCCTAACCTTGGTTCCATCAAAGCAGGGTATATTCTCTGGAGGTACTTTGGCTCTCGGAAGATCTAACCGGATATTCATAGTATCCATCCCGGTCTTCATCACCTCTATCCTGTTCAACATTTCTTGTAGAACAGTGGTAGTGGTCACTTCTCCGTCACATGCGGAGGAACTAGCAAGGTTCTGCCTTGTGTCCGGTCCCCTGATCATCTTCCCTAGCTTACTAGTCAAGCTCCTAGTTCTTTCTGAACTTTTTCTCTCTTATGATTACGTTTAAAATCGGTTTCCAGTTTCTGCCGTCAGTAAAACTTCCCGGCAAAATCGGTTCAGGAATCCTGTCAAACACAATCGGTGCTATGTTACTAACTACTCTTGCTCCTTTTCGTTCTAACTCTCTTCTTTCTAAACCAATTACACTACTGATCCAATTATGAAGAGATTCACGATCTGTCCCCTTCTCCCTTAGTGAAGGGACATAGGGCCGGATATTATACTCACCAGTGTCGAGGAACTTCACTACAAGGACATACGCCTTCCCAGGGGCATGCTTCTCCTCCATGGATATGCAGCGCTCTATCTTGTAGGGAAAAGTTTCTCCACTGGTAAATGGAACCAAGGCGTCTAGTGCTGTCGTGACTGCCGGACAGTAACCAGACATTGCCTAGTCCCTAACGACCCCCATGATCCGTCTAATCCTATCCAGTGCCTGAATCGTCAATGTTGACACTACCCCACTTCCTATCTCTCAAAACGGCATTAAGAATAGGCTCCCAGTCCTCACCATTGACGAAGCTATCTGGAATAGGAGGACTTGGAAAACCCTCGTACTCAGCAGGTTCCACACTCCAGGTAACTTTCTTAACCTTTCTTCTTGAGCTCGTCTCTATATTTACAGACGTGACTAAGTGCCCACTCGTGACACCCAGTATACCGCCGCCAAATCTTTCTAGTCACTGGAGTGTATATACGTACGTCATATTCATTGGTCTCTGGGAAGCGAGTTACTAACACATACACTTTCTCCTCTGCCTCAGGTATGGTTGAGACAGTGTATCTCTCAATCTCATAAGGAAATGTTCCTCCTACCGTGAGGGACTCTAAATCCCAGAGTAGGCGCGAGATAACCGAAGAATTAATATCTGGTAGTTCCTTTCCTTCAGCCTTCTCCCAACTATGCCTGCTTCCCAGGAAACCAGCATACTCATCGGCCATAACAAGCTTCTTTCCATTGTCAGGTGAGGGAAAATTCAGAAGAAGCCTCGTCTTGGACTTCAAATCGTCGAACAAAGGTGTCGAGAAACAGCGTCTTTGGTCGCATGACCAAGTCATTCTCTCTTGCTTTACCAACCACGGCAATAGTTTCTAGAAGAGGCGCTCAGTCTCTCCTGTCAGTGAAGCTATTCGTAGTCAGAAAACTAGGGAGTCTTTCAAATTGCCTGACTCGTTTCCCCCAAGTCACTTTCTCATGCAAGTAGTTCCCTTATCCTCGAGAGGTGAATGTACACTTTCCTCAGACACTCTAAATAACCTTCTTCCTCTTTTATTCCTTCCTGAGAATAAACCCTCACGTCAAGTTCGTTGGTCTTGAGCCGACCATTGGAACATAGAATACTAAACGCCCTTCCTTACAGACGTCGTATCTCAGTACCTCGAACGGGCTATCAGTCTCAGTTACTTTATCTAACCATTCTCTACCAATGGTCACAGTCGCAATTGACGTAGAGTTTTCACATTCCAATATCGTTGCCTTGGGCTGCTTCTAACGCCTCTAGCCAGACTGTCCGCAGGATGCTGTCTATAAAGGATGGTCTCATCACTCGCATGCAGCATCACTCTCTTGTCATCCGAACTCTTGCAATCCATCAAATGCCTAATCTTAGTCTGATCCGTAATTGCTCTAAAAGCAGCCGCCCGCATAAGCTCAAGGTAGTGCTCTACCATGCCAATCTCATCACGACTACCCAGTTTAGTGTCACATCCTCTCACGACTACCCAGTTTAGTGTCACATCCTCTCACGACCCCGATGACAGTTGCTCGTTGCTCATCTAGATAGACCTCGAAGCAGAAACTCTCTCCGTCATCAGGAGTGTAGACATCTCTTGGCATGATTCACCACACTCGGTCCCTAAGTACCGCGTTGAGGATTGGTCCCCAGTCCTTCCCGTCGAAGAAGCTAGCGGGCACAGGCGGACTTGGGAATCTCTCAAACTCTCTAGGCAGGACACTCCAAGTCACTTCCTTCCCTCGTTCTCTCAACAACAGCCTTTCATCCAGGACATACTCAGCAGCAGCTATCCAACATGTTTCATAATCGATCCCTCTCCTTTTCTCAGCAGATACGTATGACCTCACATCATAGTCATCCGTATCAAGAAACCGAGCTACAAGGACGTACAAGATCACTGAATCGTGCTCACAAGTCACACACCTCTCAATGACGTACGGGAAGGCACCCCCAACCGTGATCCTAGTCAGCGCCTCTATAGCTTTCGTTACTGCTAACATTGGCTACTTACCAGGTTTGCCTCCTCAGTGCTGCATTAATGATTGGTTGCCAGTTCCTACCATCACACAATCCTTTAGGTACTGGCGGGGTAGGAATTCTCTCATAAATCCTAGGCAGTAAACTCCAACTCGCTTCTATCCCTTGTCGTCTCAATTGATCCCTCTCTACTTTGACACACCTCAGTATGACATCCCAGTTGGTAAATAAACTCGGATCCCGATCAATCCCTTCTAGGATGTAGGGTCGAATCTCACAGTCATCACTGTCAAGGAATCTAGAGACAAGCACATGCACAGTCGTTGTACTTTTCATACAAGTAATGCATTTGACAAACATATAAGGGAAGGCACCACCGCAGGTGACATCAGCTACGGCTTCTATGACATTATACTCTTCAGTCATCATCTGGTTTCTGACTTATGAACTTCTCAAGCGAAGGATCCAGAAAACAAATTTCAAACCCTTGCTTGCAGGTCTGAATCACTTCAGATAGACTTCCACAAGAGGCCCCTCCTCTCGAGCCTCCCCTAGCCGAAAGTCTTTCTGACCTGAGCCAGATCTTGTACGATTTATGTTAGACTGTTGCCTAGTCACAGAATATTGTGACCAAGGTCCGCTCCCAGGAACTCAACAGGAACTCAAAGTTTTTGAGTCCCCGGCAACGGCGCCATTTTTGTCGCGCCCCCACTGTTTCAAAGGTCTGGTTGGATATCCTTCCCCGGACCGAGCTCAGTGGGTTGGAGGACTGGCAGGCTGTCACGCATGATTTTGATAGGTATAAAAATAAA
>BFEA01000079.1:1755759-1767266 GCA_003427395.1 Chara braunii
GAGGGAACACCACATGTAGCCAGTTGTCCCTCCAATAGCTCTCCCTGCGAAATATGTAATCAGCAATCATGTCGTATGTGGTGCCCTTCACTCCCTTCTCTGCCCTCTTCACCGATTAGGTGATGACGAGCGTGTGTCTCGAGGTCAAGGACTCATTAGCCCTAATAGTGAAACTCTGATGTCCCACATGTCTGTAGCAGAACCTCTCAATCAATCTACCCCACTTAGGGGCAGTCTCACGGTGACGGGCCAGCTTGGACAGAAGGTGCACTCTCACTAATGCAAATACTCCCTCCAAGACCTGGCCAGATAGCAATCAGCAACTCAATGTGGAGGCATGTCTGAATGGTCTAACTGAACTGCAACTCGATATAGGGCCCGCCTGAATGGGTCCGACTGAACAGCAACTCAATATAATGCCCGCCTTAATGGCCCCGGCTGAACAACAGCTATCTCAGAAGAAAGGGCCCGCCTGAACGCCTGAAGGGTCAGGGCGAACAACAACAATATCAAATAGGCTCGCCTGAAGGGCCCGCCTGAACAGCAACTGATCGGTAAAACATCTCATGCACAGTGACCAGTCATAGATGCTAAGTGTACTAGGGCCGGACTGACCCAAATCACCTGTGCAGGGACTGAACTGCCAATGCTCTCCGTGCGAGGGGAAATGTCATGTGCATGAGGTGTTGCTGATCAGCAAGGAAGTAAATCAACGGAAGCGTGAAGGCAAAGCAATCCTATTGCTCGGGCGTACGTGAACTCGCACTCAAACCACAATATCCAGCCTAGGCGCACACATATCCAGCGCAAGTGCACATGGGCGCGCGCTCAAGTAACGAAATTCAGCCTGGGCGCACGTGGGCGTACACTCTAATAGCAATGCCAAGCTTGGACGCACATGGGCGTACACTCTAATTGCAATGCCAAGCTTGAGCGCGCATGGACGCGCACTCTAACAGCAATGTCAAGCTTGGGCGCGCATGGACGCACACTCTAACAACAATGCCAAGCTTGGGCGCGCACGAGCGCGCACTCTAACTGCAATATCAAGCTTAGGCGCGCACGGGCGTGCACTCTAACAGCAATGTCAAGCTCGGGCGCGACGGTTCCCCGACGCTGATCTCAGTCACTGCAACGCACTTATCCTGACTGTAATATGAAACTTAGAAACTCACTGGCCAAAATTGGGATAGTAGCTACCCATTGTTGATTTTGAACTCTCCAGCGAGGTCTCCCGATCGTTTTCCTCAGCCAAGCGTCCGACTTTTTGCCAGTCATCGACCACTAACACAACGACTCACACACGACCCGTGTCACCTTTCCAGGAAACGCAGTCCCAAATCGATTGGGCTCATACTAGGACCTCATTTAATAAAAGCTCCCCGAAAAACCCTGGGTACTAGATTAGTCCTTATGTCTCATGGCAGTGGCAGAGCACTCAGTCCTCAATACAGGATCCCATGTGTGAAGGCCCTGAACGCTGCTGACTCTTTGGGTGTTGGAGCTCTAAATGTCCGAGGCATGCAGCCGAAGAAAATCCCGTACTAAGAGGCAGTGATTTCGAGCCCAAGACGGGTCAGATCTCTATCCCACAAATATAATATAAGGCATAATACCGAGGCCGCGCTCGTGACCGTTGTGACAGCCTTACACATCGAACTGCACGTACATTTGGTATAGAATATGTCTCACACACAGTGCTCAAGTTTGCTTCATAGCGGCTCTGAGTATGAGCCTGATTTTTCTCATAGTCAAGATTAAACTCAAAATATAATTTAAGTGAGATAACTTTGGTCCTCAGTTACACCCCTCGGGCGCGGTCCATGATCATGTTGGATACAAGTTACCCTGTTGGTCGTGTGCAACACAATCCAGTATTATTACGACAACATACTGACGTTAATGAGTACCAACACTAAGCTTATTCCTCGGAGATGTTAAGAACATCTCTTTCTTAGGCGATACCCCGAAACACCATAATTAGAATCATGATAGTATTCGTCGGGAAATGTTGGCTTTGGCTTTTGATAGATAATTAAAGAAAAAAACTTTCTTAACCAGCTACTCAATTGCACCACTCGTCTCTGCTGAAAATCAGCCTCTCTGCTTAATTACTGCAAAGAGCAGAAGGTGTGTAGTTCCGCTAATTCATAATTGACTCTTTTGTAAAAACACGACACTCAAACATTCTTTTCTTTTGTCCCTCATCTCATCAGAATAGTGCACGACATGCTTCTCACGAAAGCCTCTGCCCAATCATTGATCAACATGAGAATTATTGTGCCGTCTAATACCACTCCAGATTCAGCATAGACATCATTATTCCCTCGTTACTTAGGAATCAACCAACGCTAGCATATTCCTATGAAGAAACGAGGAGTGACCCTTGCTTATATGATGCACGGTCGTAACGAATATCAAGACACAGTATGAGTCTCGTTCAAAAACTAGACACAACAAGCATGGTTTATCAGGCACTCATGCTAGGTACACCATCATGCATTGAAGGCTTCATACACTCAGAGTGGCCGGTAATACCGTTTTTCCCAAACTTATCATTCCCTGTTCGGACTAACCCTTAAAAGATTGCGATAGTGGGGATGATTGAGATTTGGAGACTAAGTCGTAATCAGATCGTCATTATCGCAACCTATTTCAAATTACTCCCTCTCCAGCAGAAACTTTACGAAAAGATATACGACCTTCCTCATAACACACTCCTATCCGCCCACTAAGGGACATCAGAGGACAAGACAACGTGTAGAAAAGTTCTTAACATTCTCCCTTTTTTTTTTTAATGGGACCGGCCTTGCACCCAAGATGGAATCACATCTCAATATAGTTCTTTGACTAGTAGGATGGACCTCAATAGGCAAATGTAAAAAGTTCGTTGCTCACCATTACGCTTGCCAAAACTCAGTCAAAGTGCTGATTCACTGATTTCCATCAGGCGAGGCAACCCTCGAATGCCAGTAGGAGGGGTTTAGTAACCAAGAAACAAAGGCACAATTTTAATCGAACAACCCATACCACGACAAGTTAAAAGGAAAGCGAGCACATACAGGAGCCAATGGATCATGAGAAAGTAAACTCTTATTTGATCGGTCCATTCACATGGCACTTAAAAACAATCGTTGGAGTTTTTTGGTGAAAGTTCATTCATAGGTCGAACTTCATTGAGTTGAAGGTCACGTAGCCTCGTGTAGCATTCCTTCTCGGTCGATGTACGCGCAAATTGGTGCTACTCGATGACCTAAGCTCAAACAAGTCTGCCGCTCATAACTTAGTGTTAGCTCTGTTTACCGCGAGCCGAAATAAATTTTGTGTCATTAACGCCTTATATCTTTCTTAGTCTCTCACGTCCATCACATCAAGATGGGAGCCGAGCGCGCAGTTACCAGAAGCGGAGGAGAAGTTAAATCTCAGAAGGGGAAAAGGATAGTCGTAGCTGAAGTCTACAAGGATCACCACTCAGAGTCCTTTTTCGGGGAAAGCGCCCGACTTGCCAGTATTCTGTTGCAGGATACCTGCTCCACTGATCATCCCGTATCTTTTCCCCATCAGGTAAAGCTATCTACTTTATCGTCTCAGCCTCATCATCATCGCGAGCTTGCTTCGTCTGCAGTAAGGGTTAGACACCTCTCAAGAGCTGGCATATCTCGCACCTTGACAGAGTGACCGGTCCAAGCCAAGAGTTACAACACGAACAAGAACCTAGGTGACATCAATAAGAAAACAAAAGAGAAGGAGAGGAGTATGTCAATTATTCACGCATATCTTCCCTAGGGACTTTGACTTCTGCAGCTCGGGAGACCTCGATACACGTACACCAGCATCATTTTGTCACTGCCTGTTACTACCTCACGGCCACATCGGCTGCACTCACGACGCAGTGGTCAATCGAAGATGACGTCAACCGATTTATCTCACTCTGCACCCTCCCACACGCACCCCCTCACCGTCCTCTATTCCCGCTCACTGATCATAAGAGAACTGCATAGCGCGTGCGCGAGGTTTCTATTACCCACTCATTCTAATGGGTGGCAACTGCAGTAAATCCACGCTTGAGTGAGAGACTATCCAATTTGTGACCAATAGAACCGATGAATGATTGGGATCAAAACTATTTGCCCCAAAGGATTTGGATCCTTCACAGGAGAAACCAAACTTGGCGGACTGATGCTGGATTTGTTTGTTATCCTCTTTCCCCTCGTCATCTTCTGTATTTTGTTTGAGGAATTATCGGCTTCATGCGACCAAGAGATTGCATAATTTTTAGAACCCCCTGAGTGTCATATATATGACACCAGCTTACATGTGTGAACGAGCTCATGAGCAACTTCTGTTTCTTTGAGGGTGCTTCTTCTTTGCTGAATGGACTCGATTTAATCTAGTATGAGTTCCCCTACCAGGTCTAGATCACATTTCCGCCTGATGGTTATATCGAAACTCGATTTATCTCGACCGACTTAGAATTATATTTCTGGTTCCCCAAGCCCTTTGCTGTTCGCAGGACTTTTCCTTGGTGGACCACTATGCATGGGCGACGTCAGTCAATCCCGACTCTATTTTTTAAATTGTGTTTGTATTTTGTCGTGCCTTCCATTTAGGATTTACGCTCGTCTTAGCGAACGTGCTGGAATTTTGTTTTCCTCCAATTTTTTCTGATTTCATAAATCATGGTTATCTATTAGTCCTTTTTTCATGCATATACATTTTGGAGATGTCCTTGCAAGCCCCTTGAAATTTTGTTAATGAATGATAGACTAGGATTCAACGTAGCAACTCGTGCACTTCTTACCCCGCGCATGAATTGTTTTTTCGAACTTTTCATTTTCAACTTGACTGTAGGAATTAGGTGCAACTTCACCAAAACTTATCGTGACTGTTTTGGTGCCTTTTCTATCTTGCAAACATACTTATTTCTGAGTCGCGTTCTTGCATACAATATTTGTTCGCTTTCCCAACCCCTTTTTTCACGCCATCATTAATAAACTGTTACTAGTCTTTCTCCTCCTTTTCACGCTCTTTTTTTTTTCTTTTTTTCGTTTAATTTTGGCCTTGCTCTATACCACTTTCCATAACCTCCTTTCCCACCTTTGTCCACACACAGAAAGGCTTTGTTAATCCCTCGAGTAATCGTAGAAGTCGAACGGCAACGTGTAAGGAGGCTCTGAACCCTTCACACTACGATCAAGTTGGCGACCAATTACGTCACACGGATCAACATGGCCTTCCTGTGCACCTCTCCCCTTCTCATCCTCCCCTCTCCTATCCCTCATGATCATTATCTTTGCCTCCTTTTCGCAACTATAAATCTCGCAAGTGCATCGTTTTTACTCGCTCACAATACATCGACCAATTTTGTTGGAGTAGTGGCTAGATAAGGATGTGATCAGTGAATCGAAAAGTCATGATGAGTCAGTTGCAACTATGCGAAATTGCACGCGGGATCAAGGCGGCGAACTGCAGGATGTGAGTGAGTCGGCGTGGTAGTGTAATAGATGGGGTAACAATTGTTTGGGTTTTAGTGTTGAGTACATCGCGGTCGGGATCCCCAGTGCTAAAGCGAGGTGAGGTGTGTTGGTGGTTGGCCAGGGGGCCTAGGGACATAACTCGAGAGTATAACGTTTTGCATTTTGTCCTCTTCTTCCTCATCCTATTTTTGGAGTTGAATGACAAAATGTCAGGCTTCCATCTCAATCGAGCAAGTATATGTTATTTCCTCTCCCTCTGTCGTTCTCTTTCGATGGATGTCTGAGTGAATAATGTTGATTGTACATGCATGACTTGTGATGGTTGCACGTGTGTGAATGTGTTCTTGAGTCTCACCTTCCGTTTCGCCCTCCATTTTTAAAATCTCGCCGGGCAAAGATCTTGAAAGCACGAGAGCCAAAAAAGGTTGTCCCATGCGATCAACGACTTCTCGATGCTAGTTTGTATGATCTCCCTCACTCAGATCTTAGAAGGGTTGATGATCTCCCTCACTCAGATCTTGGGAGGGTTGATATGTTGATGGTGGATGACTGGATGAATGTGGCTCACTTTTCTTTTCTCCCTATCTCAAAATTTTTCATGAGACATCTTTTATGCTCTCAATCAATGAAGTCGGTTCGCCTCTCGCTACAATCTTCCACTTGCAAGAAGAGTGTAACGAGGAGATTAATTGTGTCCCCACTAATCATGACCGAGAAGCACTCCGGTCGACTAACATTCTTCCACCTGCTTCCTTTTCATCTTCGTTTTCAATGAATATCCCCTTTCGGCTCGGTTAGAGGTATAACCTGTTTGCGGATGTAATTGAAGGGTTTTGGAATGGGCACCCGTTAAAGTTGCTTACCTAGTAAAGATCTTCGCTCCTCTTGTTGCTTTGAAGACGATGCCTATCGATCCGGATAGTTATTTCTGATATCGTCACTCGGATCTTGTTTTTGCTTTTTTGCTCTTTTGAAGAACCATGCTAATCTCTTCAGAAACTTTTCCTAAGCTCATTCATCCCCTTTTCGTGTAGAAATATCAGGCGTGAAACTCACATCGTATTGCTGGATTTCCTCTGCGAAGGCACTTCCCGAAGTTAAAAGAGGTTGATCGCCTTAATTTGTGAGCAATGGATGTGAGTATCGCCCATGTGGACTGAACCAGCGGAGTCATTGAGGTGCCGACTTCTGGAATATCCCCACATACGACCTTTCCCATACAACAAGGAAAGGACACGTATCTGCGAGTGGGACATACGAAAAGCCATAGCCAGGACCGGCAGCCCTTATCATTTTCTCTTCGGAACACGGTGTTCTGGGTTTGTCAATTCCGGTTTCATGATTGTTCATCCTCGTTTTCATCCCTACTCTGTTTCACTGGCTATTAACGATTTCAATGGTATCTTGTGGCCGACAACTGCTCTCCACTGACCTCGCATGTTGTGCAGCGATTGTTATCGAACGGAGCGCTTTCAAGGGCAAGAGTTCAACTATTAAACACATTGCGAAGAGGAGTTCAAGGAAGCAATGTGCGCGCAGCCCCCTGATCTGGATTCCGAGCTCTGCGAAGAACGTCGTACGTCCCTCGTTCGAAACCGAGATCCGATATGCATTCCCTCTCCCTTTCGGCCCAAAGAACGATGTCACGCTGCCTGCGACAAAGTGTTAAGATACGTTTTGGATTACGTAGTCGGTGGGAAAGGCATTCATTTTTGTTGTTCCCGCTTTGCTCGTCGCTCCATATTGCAGACCACATGGGAGATTCCAGTTCTGTCTAGGTCTCCATACTCAAATTTTTCAAAAATCCTTGGCACACCCCATTTTGCCACTTTCCAGACTTCTAAGTACTCCGACAGAAAAGCTGAGCAGGGCGTGAGGTTGAACGTCACATGTCCATGTGACGACTTACTCTCCTCCTGCCTCACAAGCATCCCTTAGCATGCAAGCCCACAAAACAACCTATGGGCTGAGTATCATGTCAATGCGGGGTACCATTTGGGTAGGATATGGATCTACGTGTCATGTGTGCCCCCCCAAAACCCCTCTTTCTTTTTGGACAAAACTATATTCTTCTCTCAAATTCACCTTTCACCAACCACAACTCCTAAGCCAATACAGGGGACCCGTGCAGGCATAGCTCTCTCTCACAATCAAGGGGATGCATGTTGCCCCCTGCCGTAATAGCCATGGTCAGGGAGTCCGGTGGGGCAGCTAGTGCAGGCTTTTCGTTCAAACTTCTAATTATTATCACTATTATTATTACTATTATTAGGGGAAATTGTTGAACTACCCCTAAACATTTGGGTATTTTATTAGATACCCCTACAACACAGGGGTACGCTGAAATGCCCCAGACTTCTGCACCTGCCCCAGTCCCACTCATTGGCAACTTCGCCATATGCCCTGGCGCTGGGCTGCAGGGGCCCGTGCATTTCTTTGACATCTGCAGGTTCCAACAGTCTAAAATACCAGGGCATGCCCAGTAGGGGTGTATGCAAAAGATGACAGATGTAATTGGCGAGCGGGGTATTTACTATTTCGCAAAGTTTCGCTACTGTCATAGGGGAATTTTGCCATACCCATGCCCTTTCGGGGTATCTGACAAAGCGTGGTGGAGACCTGCTCCTCCTCCTCCTCCTTACTCCTTGGACTACGTGCCTGGCTCCACTACTCACCACACGCAAAAAATTCAAGAAACATTGCGATGTATCTTGCACGTGGTGAGAGTAGTGGAGAGAGGCCCACAGTCGGGTCTATGCAAAATGAGAATGAATCTTCTGCTTGAACATGGAAAGTTACACCGCCATATTTTTTGTCTATTGTGCATGTACTGAGGAGTGGAGCAAGAAGAGAGCATGAAGTAGCAGGAAAGGCTGAGAGGTTTCACACACTTGACGCAGAACTTACAGACCATAATGAAGGCCCTTCCTTTTTTCCCTTTTTCCCCTCTCCCTCCCTTCTCCCTTTGCCCCTATTTTTTTTTTTTTTTTTCGTTTGTCCCCTTTTCCTTTCTTTCTTTCTTCCTTCGGTTCATCGAGTTCGTCGTTTCAGTGAATGTTGGACCTGCCGCCAGGTCGATCAAAGCGGCGGGAGGGCTCAGCAGGCAAAGGACAGAGTTAGGTGGGGTGACCGGCAGCACTCCCAAAGGCCCGACAAGGCCCCCAAGCTCCATCGGTATCGTAAGGAACCCGTGCCAGGGAGGCGCGGGGGTGGGGCGGCCAAATGGCATAAGGACCGGTGCCAACCCTCCGACCCACCTCCGGCCCTGCTCAGTCAATCCCCTGTAGCCCAGGGTAATCAATGCTGGCAGGGATACACATTCTCATGTCTCACTTGAAAAAAAGACGTATTCAAGGGACGCTGGACCCAGTTTCCAGCAGGTGATGCTCCCCACCAATAGATGGAGCGGCCCGCTGACAAAGCCTCAATCCCGGTCGTTCTCTTACCACCACTGGGATAGAGGGCTTGCACAAGGGCTTTGTCAGAAGAAGAAGATGAAGAAGAGAGGGAAACAAAAAAAAGAAAAAAAAAAGAAAGAAGAAGAAGAAGAAGAAAGAAAGAAAGAAAGAAAGAAAGAAAGAAAGAAGACCATAATGAAGGCTTTACCAGTGGATTGGATTCATACGGTACGGCAGGAAAGGTATATACCAGGTGCGTGGTTTAAAGACAAAAATCAATGGCCAGCCCAGGCAGACTGTGAAAACTAGCAAAACAAATATCTCCTACCTGCTAGGAAGCCGGCGGTGGCTATATGGAGGAGACTAGGGACCACTCTGAAGAAAGTGTCAGCTGCCCCGACAAGCTCAGATCTGACAGGACTTGTACCAGTATGTGTGTTAGGAGAACAGCGCATCATGTTTTCGGCGTATTTTCCCTACCGGTTGGACACCAAAGCCAAAGACCTTACTCTAGATCCTCATGATTGGTACTCAACCAGGACTCATCCACAACACCACATTGTTCCTCTCTTTCATCATTCAGCTAAATCTGGCTTATGCGCTGATGTTACCTGTTTATGATATAGACCGGAGCAGCATCACAAAATGGCGGACAAAAGGATACGTGGTTACTACCGACACCTCGTATCAATTCTGGACATCGCTGAAGTCGCGGCCCGGGGTGGTTGCTAAGCATCCTGGACTTCTCTGGCTCATACTGCATAATGCAGTACCAACTCAGGCCATGCTGTATTGCAGACGAAAAACGGGTACTTACTACTCGGGCCATGCTGTATTGCAGACGAAAAAAGGGTACTCAGGCCATGCTGTATTGCAGACGAAAAAAGGGTACTCCTTTTTGCACAGCTTGCAATGTCGGATATGCGGTGGAAGATCAGCAGCATCTTTGGACTACATGTCAGAACATGTAAGAAAGATCTGTCAAGATCAGCGGCACCTTTGGACTACATGTCAGAATGTAAGAAAGATCTGGCAACAATGGCGTCAAGCCCTGGTCACCCCAGAAGACTGGGTAGAAATCTGGTCAAATGACTCGGAAGTGATCTGTGATCTTGCTGGGAACCGTTAACAGAGGCTACGGGCCTTGCTGCACTACTCTTGAAATGCACAAAAGACAAAAATCATGGCCGTGTATCTTTCCATATTCTAGCGGAAGATTCCCTCTCATTTTGCACATTTCGAGAGTACTAGTGCAGCGAGGCCCTATGTGTAGGAGGAGACGTTACGACCGATTGTATTATGGCGTGGCATCGTTTGGAAGCAAAAGAAACGAGGTCGTAAAAGATGGACAAAGAATCTCAGCTCCTGCTATTTTTTTTTCACAGGATAAAACGAACGCAACATCAGGCAAGTGAGACTGGAACAAACGCATCAACAGAAAAGAGCAGGACAGAGAGAGCTGGGATTCAATGGTTTAAAAAGACATGGTGGGTGGCATGTCCAGCCCTTGTTGCTATAGACACTTGCAAAAGCTGACATCGCACACGGACCTTAGCCCAGGGACTGTAGAACAGTGAGTGACAATTTGGTATCGGTTTGATTGTTTTGATTGTAGTTTACATCAGTTTCCTTCTGAATTATTGTTTGATGATTGATCAGTCGTCAAGGTGAAAAAGATGTTCATATTTTGCAGCTGTTTCTACAGGCACTTGGTAGTTTTGGTTTTTGTCGGAATGTAGATAGACGACAGACAAAGATTGAGACTTTTTTGGGTCCCTTTTTCGGTTTTCGGTTTATTTTCAAACAATGCTTTAACTGTTTTCTACTTCCGCTACAAACCTGTTGGACAGTAGCCTTAGATTCGCTCTTTGTTTTTCTGCGGAACCTTTCACAGGGGAGGGGAGGGCCTGGGCTCCACCTGCTACGTGAGGTCGGAGACCTTTCAGCCTGAGCCCCCTGAATTCCCATCTACACCAAGTTATTTCTATTTCTACCCTTGGGCACTGGGCCCTGGAATATAAAAAAGTTTTTCGGGGGAGAGGTGGGTGAGGTGGGGGCGGGGGGGGGGGAGAACAACACGTGCAAAATGAGAATGAATCTTCACCTAGAACATGGAACGATACACCACCATGAATTCGTTTTTTGTGCATGTACTGAGTAGTGGAGCGAGGCCCTATGAAAGAAAGAAAGATAAAAAAACGACGCACGTAGAAACAGGAAAACAGCACGTGAAAAATGAGAATCAATCTTCTGCTAGAACACGGAAGCGTAAACTGAGGCCCTGTCCCGTATGTGGCTGCTCACCCAAACGGGGTTATTCATTTGCACCGCGCCCACTTGCCACATGACAAAGAAGAAATACAAAACAACAGAAACCAACAAACAGAACGCCGCAACAAAAAAAAAAGGGCCATAGTTTGGTCGCAGGAGACAGGCGGAAGGTGTCGAAGGTGGAGGGAACGTGTGGCTATTAGTTTCTAGAGCTCTAGGGCTCCAGGAGGACCCAAACCCCGCTCCAGGGGTCTTTTTCCTTTCTTTGCTGTCAAGTAAAAAAAAAAAAAAAAAAAAAAAAGCTTTGTTCTAGCTGTGAGTAATCTCTCTGTAAGAAGATAATAATGGTTCCCTTAGGTTT
>BFEA01000079.1:1767506-1778195 GCA_003427395.1 Chara braunii
TTTTTTTTTTTTTTTTTTTTAAGAATGGGGCCCAGTGCCCAAGGCTCATATTAACATATGTGAAACAACGTAGACATTCTTTGGTATTTCAGGGTCGGCGGCGGGTATCAGGACAGCGGTCTGGCTTTGGCCATTTCTGTCATTGGATTTCTCACCCCGACACCTATTCCCTATGCTGGTTACAGGTCCCAGAAAACTCTGTTTTTTTTTCTTCCGAGTTACTCTGTTTTCTTTTTCTTCCGAGTTGTTTGTTGAGGTTTTCCCGGCCTCTCCTTTTGGTGTGCGTAATCAAATGAGCTGAGTTTTCTTGTTAAAAAAAAAAAAAAGGGCCAGTCCCTAACACCACGCGGCCCACCCCCCTCACTCAGAAAAACGAAAGGACGCCACGAGCACCGCCCGGGACAGCGGCCCTGTGTCTGGCGACACCAAAAAATCAACTTCTCATGCACCCCGGGACAGTGCAGCCGCCCCCGTGCAGTTCCGTGTGACCAGTTTTTCTGGGCCCAGCCAGGGTGTCATGCCGGGGCCGCTATTTTTTTTAGAAGAGTGAGGGGTGACGGAAGAGTGAGGGATTATTATTACTTATTATTATTATTATTATTATTATTATTATTATTATTATTATTTTTATTACTATTATTAGAGTGACGGATTATTACTATTATTACTTTATTATCGTTATTATTAGTTTTTTGATGGCCATGGTCATGACGACTCCCTCAAAAACATGGGTCCGTCTACAAACTGGCACGGTCGAGAGACGCCACATTCGAAAGATATGTGGACAGAATTCATTGCTCCATTGGCGGCTGACTGGTACACACAAATTCCACACTATCGACAGACAGACCACGACTTTGAAGCCTCCGCTTGAATAAGAAGTAGCATCCATGCAGTAGGGTGAGTGGTAAGCTGTGCAGGTATCCTCATCATCTTCATCATACGCACACCTCCATCATCAGCAAAGGGGACAAAGGGCCTCGCTCCACGACACAACACTCTTCATGCATTTGGACGCTTCTGCCATTACAAACGTTAGACTCATCAGAATGCACCTGGTCAAGAAAGCGTCCAAATGCGCATGTAGAGGTTGTGTAGTGGAGCGAGGCCCGAAGACAACTGAATGTGTGGAAGTTCCAAAATGTGACCAACAACACAAAAGAGTTGGGGCATGTGAAGTTCTGAGACAGAGAATGCCACCATAACAGACGCAGCAGCGGACAGCGTAATCCGCCCTCCATGCATCAAGGAGAAGGCCGCTTCTCTGTTTCCGGAGGTTTTGGAGAGCCATGGACGCATTGTTGGGGGTATGGGGAGCAGAGAGCAGCCGCAACGATAGCTGCAATGGTCTCTGCAATGCAATTGCTCCATTGCTTGCCGTGCTGTTGATGGCGCGGAATCGATTCTTTGGGGCTAGGCAAGTTGCTATACGAACTGTTCGAGCGTCCTGATGGGGTACTTCGTCGTGAATGTTAACCAAAAAAGAAAGAAGAGAGACAAAATGACAAGAAAGGGGAACACAGACACAACGGGCCTCACTCGACTCCACAAGGTTATAAATTTATCTGCAGCTAATAACGGTTCCGAAGGATTCCAAATGTTTTTGATGAACCAAACCAGCGGAGGTAATCTGGGGTGGTTTGGTTCGTCCGATTGGTTTTTGGTTCATCCTACATCCGATTGGTTTGGTTCAACATGGGGTTTGGGGGGTAAGTTAGCGAGGTTGGAGGATGGTAGATTAGTTCTGGCTGATTGGTACTGGGCTAAGTAGTCGCTGATGAACCTGGGCACGCGGTTCTAGATTCCACAGGAGGAAGGCAGGGGAGGTAATCCCGGGTGGAAGGAAGGAGCACTCCCAACTTTGGTTTCTCCGGTCCGGTCGGGTAGGACTGGACTGCCGCTATTAGGCAGTACTAAGTAGGTCAGTCTCCGCTCAGGTGGTTTGAATCGTTTGGGTTTTTCATGGCTTGCAGCAGTTGTTTAGTTTGGTGGTTAGTGATTTGTTGTGGTTTCGTAGGCCTGGTGCTTTCCTTTGTTTGTTACCAGGGGTCGGAATTTCAGGTCAGCGGGCCCAGTTTTAGGCCAAATCTGGTCCTAGATTTTTTTCTGACCCCCGTTGGGATTGTGTTTCAGATGGTTTCAAGAGTTTTTTAAAAGAGTAAGAAGACTGTGTCATTTCCAGCCACTTGGATGTAAGCGAAACCGGCTGATGCTGCCGGGATAACTCCGGGTTGAATTGTGAGGTTCCCGGCCTCGTTTCATTGCCTGGAATAAAGGATTGTTTTTTGGGGAAAAAAAAAAAAAAAAAGTTGGATGGGTCCGAATGGATGAGATCAGTGACCCTGTCCAGGGTACACACATAGGATGTTGTGTGGTGGAGCGAGGCCCAATGTGCACCCGATGGTCGCTCATCAATATTGTGCATTGTCACTGACCAACACCATGACGACCTTCGACCACCGCCTCCAAAGTAAAACGGACATCACATCCTCTTCACAAATAAATTGGGGGGAAACGGCAACGACAACAAAAACAGCGGGGGGGGAGGGGATGAAGCGCTACAGAGAAAAAGGGGTGGAAAGTGAAATGCCACGCCACAACCAACAATGTACAACTCACAGAAAGGAGGGATTTCATTTTCTCTACGAAGGCCCATACATGCTCGCCTCAGAATTCAATAATTATAAAATCTCAACCAAGCATACAGAGCTGATGAAAATTCCTGCAAGGCGTCTGATTATAACGCTTCAGTCGCTGTTCTGAGTCGGAAAGAAGACGTAGAAGAAAAAGGTAGGATACGAAGAGGAGGAGGAGGAAGCGCACGAGGGAGGGAGGGAGGGAGGGAGGGAAGAGGGGGGAAAGAAAGAAAATGAAAAAGGGAAAAAAAGGAAAAAAGGAGGAGGAAGAAGAAAAAAGGGAAAAGGAGGGCGAAGACGAAAGGGAGAGAAGGAGAGGAGGCAGCGGAGGTGGCAAATTTTCTCTCTGACGCAGGAAGAATTTATCGACGCTCCAAAGAATGTTTATTTCTCGTTAATGTAGAGAGGAAGAAAGAGACCGAACTGATGATCAGGAGAGGAGACGATTCTCTGCACAAGAGAGCAAAGTCGCCGAAATTATGACCTTGTCAAAAGAGATGTCAAGAACCGGGGGTGGAAGTGGAGTATGTGGAGATAGAGAGACGACATTTATTCAACACCATGTAAGTGAAGAGGGAAAAAAAAAAGCGTTGTATCTGTAGAGCTAGGAGAAGGTAAATAAATCTCCCCGCCCAAAAGCTGATCGCGGTCGCACGGTTCGACGACGCCACAGCTTGCCAGCAGAGAACACACTCAGGCTGTAATCAAAGTTCCTTAGCGATTTCTGAAGTAAAGTATTTCTTAATGGTTAATCTTGATTTGTTAGCAGACAGGACCAAAATTGGGAAACGACAACAACAACGATAATAACAAGAGCAATCAGCCCCAATATCGACAACGACAACAAATTCAACTGACCTGAATGAAAGGATGCCTGGCCTGGGCGACGATTCGTCACCGCAGGAGGCGAGGGCGAGGGATAGGCGGGCGGGGGAGGCGGAAGAGAGCGCGGAGGAACCGTCGTTAAGCCTTGGGGGTGTCTAAACCAGGAGGAGCAAGGAAGAAACCATACATCTTCTCCTCCTCCTCCTTCTTGCTGTACATACGAAGAAGCTAATCAACAATAGATCGAATCAAATGAAAGATGACGTCAGCAATCCGACTACGGGTAGCTAGCTGCCCACGTGCTCCCTGAACGTGGCTCGCTGCTGACTACGGTAGGGCACATCAGGTGTTCCTCTTCTTCTCCCTCAATCGCATGTCGTGTCAGTTACTCATGACGTGACATACCCAGCCGGAAAACCGATGGCAACTGAAAGACGACTAGCCTGGTTAACAGGGTGTCACCGAGCAGAAGCACCCCCAGTTCATCGGCAACGACCCAGGAGCACCGGGACTACGAATTTCGCATCCAGAGGAAAACCGGGCAACGAACGCATAGGATACGCGGGGGAAAAGGGCCGGGATGTTGCCTACATTTAGTCAAGCAATGTCTCTCTCTCGCATGCGAAAAACAGGGGGAACAAAAAGACCTTTATTGTACCGAACAATGACAGATTGCAGGAGAGAATAATGAACCTATGAAAGTGGAACAATCGGCGGGAAGGACGACAATGATGCTGATGATGATGCGTGGAGGCGGACGAAGAAGAGATCGGTGGAGAGGAAGGCGGGGGGGCGCACGTAAACGTAAATTACGTTTTGGCGACGAAGAGTGGAGAAAAAGTAGAACGATTAACAGGAACGTAGAAGAGTGTTAAGCGCTGAAGAGACGGTGGGAACAAGATGTCAAACGTGGGTACCGTATTCTATTCCCTTGTTAGGCCTTAATGACTCAAGTGAGAGCGCTGGACTCGAGAGGTAAGCTAGTTGGCATTTCTTTGAGACGCTCAGCGTACTAGGGTTTGAGCATGGACAGCAGCAGCGGTCGCAGAGGACGCTACGGAGAGGAAGAAGGTCAGTACAATGATCGTGCGAAGGGAGTGTGTAAATGACCGCATCTCAGGACTTCGGTAGATGATCTCTCTAGAACAAGAATAAACTAGCAACAAGAATGGGGTTAGTACAATGAAGTATAGTACAAGTAGCGCGCCGTACAAGTACGCGTTCGCACTGAGAGCTCAAACGGCCGTCGGTGGTGGCTTGGACGTCCTACCGTTGAGCATTATTCTCTCTACAAAGAAAAAGCCACGGTTTCCGTACAGATCTCACTCTCACAGATGCTGCCCTTCCTCCTCCATATCCCCACCTGCTGTTTCCCAGCCAGCCCCAGTCGGGAAAAAACTGTCAGGCACCTGCCACCCCTAGCACACTGTCGATTCCCTCGCTCCCCACGTCGGTACGCACCCAAACACAGTAGGCAGGAATTAGACCTCCCTCTCTCTCTCTCTCTCTCTCTCTCTCTCTCTCTCTCTCTCTCTCTCTCTCTCTCTCTCTCTCTCTCTCTGTGTGTCTGCCTCTGTCTCTGTTCGTGTGTTGCCGCTCCTTTCCCATTCACCTTCTCTCACTTCCACCTTAAAGAATCTCTTACACTTCCACGTTCGTGTCCTCAAAATTTACCCACTGTGTTGGCCTCATCTCGCACGCGCACTTACACACACGTGCACACGCCCACACGCACGCACGCATGCACACACACGAACGCGTACAAGTACAGCACGCACGGATGCACACACACGAACGTCTACAAGTACAGCACGCACGGATGCACACACACGAACGTCTACAAGTACACGCACACGCAAGTGCGCAATCATAGAAACATACGCACACACATACACACACACGCAGGCAGACGCATGCGGGCGCAAAGAAGCGCGCACACATATCCTTGTACGCACAGAGACCCACCCACACAAACGTTCCCCCGCAGGCGCACGCAAGAACAGATTCGTAGTAGCATGCAGGCAGAAAAGCACGATCTTCAACATAAATCACCTACCCAGTATTCATGCTGGCATCCACCGCTAACTACGTCCATTCTCTCCCACATATCCTCGTGGATTGCCCCACTGCGTTCCTCCTTCCACCCTCCTCCTCCCGACAGCTATCAGCTATTAGTCTCCTCTTACCGCCCTTTCTCGCAGGACGTGAGAGACCTGGCATCCCTTCTCCCATCCGTGAGAGACCTGGCATCCCTTCACTTCATGCGGCAGCTCCAAAAGTGTTCGCATTACCACACACAGACCGTTCCCGGTAAAGTCGGCGCCTCTCTCTCTCTCTCTCTCTCTCTCTCTCTCTCTCTCTCTCTCTCTCTCTCTCTCTCTCCCCGCACACACACTCTGTGTGTCTGTAGCATTGTAGGTATGCCCTGTGTGGATGTGCCTTCTTTCTCGCTCCGTTTACCCATCATCCTTGTGGTGGCGTGGGTAAACACTTCCATCATGAGAAGTGTGAGATAGCCTTCGGGTGAGGCGGGTCATTCCCACCGGTGCGTGTCCGTTCTTCCCACCAGCATTGCACAGCCAATCGTCTGACCAGAAGACGTAGACCCAGTGAATCGCGCGGGGTGGAGCAGAGGATAGGAGACCCAAGATCCTCTGTACAACAGCAAATACACGAAAGGCAGAACGGCCGGCACCGGCTGCTGTACACCACGGTCGGCCTTCCCCCCTTCCGCCCCCTCCCCACGCTACACCCATCGCCACCCCCATCGCTGTTCTCTATCAGCCACCTGTCTGCTCCGCCCCACCTCAGCCCCCCCATTGAAGGAACTCGTGAGAGAACCAAATTCGAAAACAAAGCGAGAATCTGGTCATTTGTCAAGTGCCGCATCATCAGCAGCAGCGTTCAAGCGCAGACGACAGCTCCGCAATTACGGACTGCAAGCTGGGGCGGTTCGCCGCATAGGGCTCGCAACACATAACGGCTATTTCCGCCACCCTCCCCACAGAATCGTAGTTGAAGGAGCTTGAAGCTATTCTGCCGTCAAGGATACGCGTGAAATTGTCGCTCTGCAGCACGTCGCGCGCCCAAGTGATAATGTTTCCCTGCCCGTCCGGTCGTGAAGCCGTCCTCTCGCACGCTCGTCTTCCCGAGAGGATCTCCAGAATCAAGATCCCAAGTCCGTACACGTCGGTACCTCGATCCACCCTTCCCGTGCTCGCGTAATCAGGGGCCAAGTACTCCGTGTCGTGAAGACTGCGGAACAGCACCCCCAGCTCACACCCTTCTTGCGCCAGCAGCGGAAAGCCGTAATCCACCAGCTTGAAATTATTGTTCTCGTCCATCAGCACATTACCTGCCTTCAGCGCCCCATGCACGATTCCATAAGGTCCTGCTGCTTGCAATTGGTGCAAACATTTCACCGCTTTCGCTACAGACAGGGCGACTTCCAGGCGTGACGACCAGGTCACTGTGCCCCCGAGACCACCGCTGCTCGTCCGCTTCTTCTCCTTCCTCTCACGAATCCAACTACTAACGCCGCCATTGTTCTCTCCGCCATTTCCACCGCCGCCACCGCCACCACTACCCCCATTGCCATCGCCGCGGCCCATGCTACCGCCGTCATTGCTATTCGCACCGATGCGACCTCCGCCGATACCGCAATCACCCGCATTCTCGCCGCCGTTGCCGTCGCCGATACACCAATCACCCGCATTCTCGCCGCCGTTGCCGTCGCCCCCAGTACTCCCATCGCCGGCATTCCCGCCGCCGCCGCCGCCGCCACTGCCCCATTCCTTGCAATTGCTTTTCGCAGCCCCACAGTCCCGCCCTAGATAATCGCCTAAGTTACCGTTCGGAACATACTCGTAGACGAGCATCCTCTCGCTCTCCTCCACGCAACAGCCCCACAGCTTCACAAGGCAAGAATCGTTTCCCATCCCCAGAGTCTCCACCTGCTTTATGAAAGCTCTGCCATTTCTCAATCCGTCGCGGAATGTCAACCTCTTGACGGCAATCTGTGACCCGTCCGGCAGAACACCCTTGTACGTGTTGCCGAATCGACCTTTACCAAGGAGGTTGGTGGAGTCAAAGAACCCCGTCGCCAGCTTCAGCTGATCTAGTGTGAAAAGTAGACAGGCAACCTCCTCGGAAAGCGAGCCGTCGCTCATCTGTGGCTCCGGGGAGTGAGGAATTTCCCCTGGAGACCCAACAACAGACGCTCCTCCCCCTCCACGCGCGGCCGCGAACACTCCGCTGTAGCGGTGCTTCTCCTTGTAGACGGTCCCGCTCCTATTCCAATGTTGACGCTGACGATCGTGATGATGATGAGAATGATTACCGCTAGGGCCCACTTCTCTCCCGCCAACGGCCCTGGGATGAATGGCCGCAGGACGTGACGTCGGCGATGCCGACATCGATGCATTAGGGCTCTTCCACAGTTCGTTGGGGTTGATTGGCGAGGGGGATCGGGAGTGTTGCCGATGGGCACGTGGCGTGCGACGAGCGCTTGCCGATAACGGTGGAGAAGACGTAGAAATGGGGCTCGAGAGAGCAGAAGCCGGCCCTCCCCGACTGGCGACGACGGCGGCAGTGGGGTTTGCAATGGGGGCAGAGGAGCTGATGATAGGAGGGCAAGAAGAAGCAGCGGCTACAGCCTCACTGCTAGTAGCGAACGACCTTCTTGTTCTCCTACGCTGCTGCACGTAGCAGAACGTCAGGAAACCGACGATACCCGCCAAGAACAGGATGCAGCCGAGGGTGACGCCTGCGACCAGCGCCCGAGATACTCTGCCGCCGCCGCCGCCGCCCTTTGTTCCCGCGTTCGCCTCTTCCATGACCGGCCCCCGGCCCACTGTTCCTCCTACTTCTTCCCCCGCCCCGCCAGTTCCCCCACTGGCATACGGACGCTGAGTGATTCCTTCGGGCCTGGTCGCGTCCACGTCCCCGTTCTTACCGGGCAACGACTGGTTGTTGACTTTCAGAGGACAACCGTACTCGTCGGAGCCATCTCCGCAGTCATCCTTCCCATCGCATCGCAGGGTCGAGCGCACACACATTCGGTTGGTGCAAAGAAACCCGCCGCCTTGACAGGACGGACATCCCCGTTCGTCTGACCCATCCCTGCAATCGTTTTTGCCATCGCAGCGCCTCGATGGCACGATGCAAAATAACTCCTCCACGCAGTAGAACGCCCCCTCGTAACATCCCGCACACTGCAGCTCATCGGAGTTGTCCCCGCATTCGTCGTTGCCGTTACAGCGCAGTCGGAAGTAGATGCAGTTGCCATTATGGCAAGAATAATACGCCGACGGGCAATTGCCTCCGCTACCCTGTGGCTGCGGCTGTGCGCCTCCTGCATCAACTGGAGGTGACGATGACGGCAGGAACATGGCCGGCGGCGATGGCAATGGGGGGGAGAAGGAGCTGGAGCTGGACGGGATGATGGTTGGCGGCATGCCGAATACCTCGGCTCGCAGTTCCAATGCGAGCTGAAAGAACGAAACTAGCAGGAGTGCTCTGAGGCCCAACCATGCGCGCCAGGAGGGTGGAGAGCCAGCAAGAAGAAGGAGAACAGAGATCTTCTTCTTCCTCTTCCGCCGCCGACTTGACGGGAAAACAGCGGGCGAGAACGAAGGAGCAATGCCGCCGCCCTCGTCCCCTGCATTACTGTCTCCTCCCTCGGACCCCATCGCTCCCCCGCCTCCTCCTCCATCTTTCCCTCTCCTCCATCGACGAGGGACCAATACCGTCCCCGCTCCAGGAGAGGTGCGCAGGCGCTCGTGTGAGGATGACGGCGATGGTGAGGACGACGGAGCCTTCGCCGACGACAAGAGAAACAAGAGTGGCAGCAGCAGGGAGTGCACCATGCCGTCTCAGTCCCTCCTGCTGTACAGACAACTCTCGATGCAATCTCGTCCTCGACGAGCAAAGCAGTCCTGCAGTACTCGATCCCTCTCTTCCAACATAATCACTGTCTTTTCGCCCCACTTTCTCACCCACCTTCAGCAATAATAATACAACGAAGTACAACAGATACCCCGCTTGCATTTCGTATCGGCCGAGTCCCTCGACAATCACCAATCATCCCATAAACATCGCGGCCAGGAAACGGAACCAACCGCACGCTCAAATTCTCCACTCTCCCGCCCTACGTCTGTAGCTATCTACCTGTCTCCCTGGAGCACACTGCAAGAAACAGCCCCCTCCCTGCAGGACCTCCCAAACCCGAATGCCGCCCCAACATGACGTCGCCTGCTTGTCAGACAATACTTTTTTGTCACGCAACAATAGAAATTGCCGATACAATCGGCGAAATGTGTCGTGATGGATACAGAGTTGGCCTCGTATTTCTCAATTGACCCGCCGCCAACGCGCCGTCATTCAGTTTGACAGCTGCCATTCTGCCTTGACCAGCTCGGCGCGTGACCGACCACATCCGCACAAGCTACTCAACTTCAATCAGCGAGCGACTGGATTTCGCCGAGTGTGATGGAGGAGTGGAAGGGGAGGATAGATAGATCGTTTGCTGAGCTAACCCGTCGCATAAGGATAGAGCGAGCGTCGGGCTGTCGTAGTGGCAGCGGCGCACGTAATCCCCGAGAGACAACCAGGCCGCAGCACATCCATCGCGGGGCATCACCAGTCGTCGTAGTATCAACCGCCGACATCCACTGCCATCCCTATAACAATGTTGGGTTGTTGGTTACGTGTAAGAGCTCGTCAAGAAGATTGTACGACACAGGACGACAGAAGATGGTGATGCAGAGGTGGGGGAGAGATGTAACGCGGGGGTAGAGATTAGCAGACAAATAGGCAAAAATGCAGGGAGCGGGTGGCGATGACGGCACACCAAAGGCCGACCATCGACGCCAGACGAGGCCTTTGCCCCGCCCCCACCCAGGCGAACATCGTCAATTGACTGCCGGGGCGCTACGTATGGCGACGGCGATGACAACAGCGCTCGCCAGCTGTGGCTCAGCGAGGCGCGGCTCAAGCCGGGTAACAAGTGAAATCGCAACAGCTACGACGGAGGCACATCCACGCTAAAACAATATGGATATGGAGGAGGCAAGGCACATGGAGACGATCTTGTCTGACCTGTTCAATCGCCTGCTTCTACTGCGAATCACACCCCTCGGGCCCGACTATCTCTTCCCCCGAGAACGACATTATGCCCTCTCCCGCGCCCCCCGCCCCATTCCCTCCCTGTCTCTTATACACATCTAGA
>BFEA01000079.1:1778239-1789493 GCA_003427395.1 Chara braunii
CTCTCTCTCTCTCTCTCTCTCTCTCTCTCTCTCACACACACACACACACACACACACACACACACACACACACACTAGCTAGCTAGCACCACATTACCGTAGCACGCGCGCTCAAGGAAGCGAAAGCGGGAATGCGAGAGAGAGGGAGAGAGGAGGACAAGGGGGAAGAAGCAAGAGAGGATAGACAGAAAGAGGGGCAAGGGATGCGGCAGGATGCCCCAGCGCGCTATACACTTGGACCGGGCACACCATCACCCATCTACGTAGCCCTCGTGAGTTGAACTCTCTCAAGGCAATTACTAATACATTAGTCAATTGATTGATCCATTGCTTATGAGGTACTGGTCATAATGCTCAGATGGTTCGTTCCCCACGTTCTATTCTGTGTTCACCAACAATTGATTAATGCATTCATTGGCGGCTTCATTCTCCCTAGTCAGCGTCGATCACAAGCGCCTCAGATCTCCCTTTAACCCATTCCGTACCTGGAATGCCGCTAACGGATAGCGGGTGAGAGAGAAGCGACAGAGTTACTCGGAAGAAAAACGCAGCGCCACCAGGACCATGCGCCTGCCGGCGCTAGCCCCTCGCCTGCTCCATATCAGAATATGCAAACGTACTGCACTCCCGGCTGCTCCCTCGCAACATGCTACCCCACTCTTCATTGCCCCCTTACCGGAGCCGCATCGTTGAGGCGATCGACGTCCTCCCTCCTGGTTGAGAGGCAGGCACCCTCGGGAGACCGGTCAAGGGCCGGCACAAAACTCGCCCCGTCGGCACATACGGCTTCGCGCACGCACTCAGATGCGGATCAGATCTGATCCTCCCATGGACCAGCCGTCGCTTTTCCTCAGTTCTCGAGCGGGAAGTAGAGTGATGGCAGCCACTTTAATCACTGGCGTCACCCTTTTATCTCCTCCCTCATCCATTTCGTCACAGCCCGAACTTCCGCACATCAAGTCTGCAAACGATATCGGCTTTCCTGTCATCGCGCATGCTCGTCACGGGCCGTCGAAGCCTGACTGTCTGGGTCACCACTCCTCTCTTCGCTTGCTCCCTTCTTTCCACCCCTCCTCTCCTTGTTCCACTCCTCTCCTCACCTCTACTCTCATAGCAGTGCCGACAAACTCGATGCGAACTGGGAGCTGATCGGCCAGTCTGCCAGACAGGTCAATTCTGAGGAGGGGGGCAAAGCGCAGCGTAACTGGGCGGAGAATGTCCATGTCCGTACTCTGACTTTCCTTTTTCCGCCGGTGAGAAAACGGGGAAACCAAAAAAAAAAAAACCCCCCCCCCCCCCCCCCGCCAAAAAAAAAGGAAAAATACGGAAATGGGAAGCCTGCCTTTCAAATGTTTTACCTCCCTGCCACTGTACTCGAGATGCCACGCATCCGTCACGCGCGCGTGTCTGGGTTTTTTTATGCGTGTCATCCTTGCGCAGGGTCTATGCGCGTCTTCCGGGATGGAATCAGTGCATACTCACACTACTCTTCTCTGTATGGATGTCCCGATGGACCGCCTGCGTCTCCTGTGGGATGGAATGCCCACACTACCCAAGGACCTTCCTCGATGTATGTATATGACCGCAATTACAGGCCCCGCTGGATGTACTTCACTGCAAACTTCAAGAAAATAACGGCGACGCCGTACTCTTGCTGGACATTATAGGGTCTGAAGTTCAGCACATAAAGTCTGCACTTGAGATGATAGGGTCTGAAAAGCGGGACGTCACCGTACTCTTTCTTTTCTTTTTTCATCTTTTTCTTTTTCAAAAGTCCAGGGTGTTATAGGGGTCTGGCTGCTACGGGGTTCCCCGTATGCCTACAATTAGGAGTAGTGGTAGGTAGGTAGTGTGAGGTGAAATTGAGAGAAGAACAGAAAAGAAAAACAAAGAGGTCTGGACCCACGATATGTACCTATCTGAAGTCAGCAACTGATTTTATTTATTTATGGGAAGTAGACCATCCTGTCTTGGAGGATCCCCCTCAGACAGCCCTTACTGCAGGTTCCCCAACAATTTCCTCCACCAGAGTCTGTCTACTAACACCCCTCCTACCAGTACACGGCCGCAGCCTTGCTGAAAAGAAAGCTTGTCGCCTAAGAAACTTTTGGAGGGCCAGCGCCGTGGATAAATTGAATCGGCGGCAGTGTCGGTGCGAATACCCTGACAAGGGTATCCGCCCTAGTTTTTGCAAGTAACAGGAAGTAAGTTTGAAAATCTAAGTATACCGCGCGAGTCGCGGCTAAGTCTGTTTGGTTGCATAAGGTAGGATGATGGATTGGGGTAAAGCGTGAGTGGGCGCGCAGTCTTGAGGCGCGTGTGTGTTCCCACCGTTTGATTAGGCAGCCAGCTTAGTTGGCCGGCCTGATTTTCTTTTCTTTATTATTAGGAATAAAAGGTGTTTTTACTCAAATTGGTGGGTCACTGGTAGGCCGGCTTACGAGGTTTTGGCGTGTGTTGAGGCCACGGCATAATAGGTACTAGCCAGCGTGGATGCCTAGCGACAGCGGGCGCATAGCTAAAAGAAGGAATGAGGGCCGGGCTAAATCCTAGACCTAGGGGCTGCGCAGCACTAACCCGCGCGAGCTGGTACCAGGCTTGGGCTTACCCCTATAGGTTACGGTATCCGACTTTCACGGCGGAGATACGGGGGTCGAGGCCAGCAGGCGGCACGAGGGAGCGGCGGAATTATACGAAGGAAAACTGATGGGTTGAGGGCCCAAGGGAGGGGCTATCCCCATCAGTTTTGTTGGCTGGTGCAACGACGGGTCCGTCACAGTGCTGGCAGAAGTACCAGTAGTCCCTCGTCCCCACCTCAATTTTATGAATTTGTAGTTTTATTTTTATTATTATTGTTTTCTCCTCTTTCCTTGTTTTAGTTTCATTTATTCTTCCAGTCCCGCTGGGGGCTCGGTACTGTGACTGAGTTACGACTCAAGAGCCTAGCTCAGCAGATACACCCGTGAACTGCTGAAATACAGACCCGAATTTGAATCCATGTGGTGGGATTCGATGAGCAGAATCGAGCGTCCGGAACCGTCTGGGACCACTCAGGCTGTGAATGGACGTGGGGAGCTGCCCTGGTAGAGGTCCTTCGGGACATCCGTTAAAATTGGAACGGTACAGAGAAGATTAGCATGGCCCCTGCGCAAGAATGACACGCATAAATCACAAAGCCCCCGGGCCCCTTGGCTCTTTGTGCGAATGTCGGTTGAGGTGACCGCCTGCCCATTTTACTAACGGGACGTCCGCCGGAAGACCGCGCTACGGGCCGTGCATGAAGAACTGTGTCAGGAGCCAGGACGTGGGGTGACAAGGGAAAGTTGGGGAGTGGCCGGCTGCTGCGTTAGCAACTGGGAGACGGCGACGAGTCTGGCCAGTGAGAGACAAAGGAATCCGGACGCTGTAGTGCGCCAAGTGCAGTCGGCAGGAGAGGAAACGAGGAGGATGAGGTGAGAACTCGGGCGCGGCAGAGGAGTAAGAGCGCGGCCAGTTGGGGAAGAAGGAGGGGAAGGAGAGAGAGGACCCGGGGGAGTTGACCACGGGCGGACACGAATAGGAGGTCAGTTCAAGGGGAAAGTTAGTAAGTCAGGAGTTGGTGAGGGAAGGACGTGCGCGGAGGTGGTGGAAGGGATGAGCATGATGACGGAGAAGGAGATGAGCTACGCCCATTCCTCGATGGAAACGCGCAAATAAAGGCTCATTTCTAAGGGTCGGGATTGGGGCGAAACCGGTAGTCAAAGTTAGGAAGGACGAAGAGTGAGTAAAAGAGGAATTAGTAGAGAAACGACTGCGCGAAGGGGTGACAGGAAATGCCTATGGCAGGAAGGAAGAAAATGTAGAAAGGGATCGATTTCGCCCGTTAGTAGATGAAAACTGGCAAGGGAAGAGGTGGTATAAGGGTTATTATGGCGGGCGACCACGAAGTTACTGTTAGACTAGGTAGTAGTTAGTAGAGTTAGAAGGTTAGTAAGAAAGAGGCTGCGTGGATATGTCGACCCGTTGGTTATGACAGAGCGAAGAAGACAAGTTCTCGCCTGATCCCTGAGGGAATCAGGCGAATCAAGGATCGAGGTTGGGATTTTGAGGCCTTGCGAGGAGGATGGGCGCGGTTGATTCTTTATCTAAGGAATAGATTGGGCTATATGGCGAATGGGAGCTGTGCCGAGAAGAGAGAGGGGTTAGCGAGGTGCAAATGCACCTAGTCGTGTTTTAGCAAAAAGGGGGATCCGCCCGTATCTTACCGGTATAACCGGTCGGGCCGATGCCTTCGTATCCGTTCGGCTACGGCTCATCGAGATACCGGGCCCCTTTCCCACTGATCACCAATCGTTCCGGATACTGTCTTTACTCCGCAGGTATTCTCCTTCCCGTCTCGGGCTCTGAACGGGCTCGACATAGTGGGCGGCCAAAGTGAAGAAGGAGGGGAGGCTGGCGATGAGAGGCGCCAACCTGATAATTACGAACCCAGTAGTAAAGCAGAATCCGAAGGTTAGGAGATAGTCTAGCGACATGACTAAGGAGCAATGAAGTTCAAATGTATCTTTCCCGGTTTAAAGGGAAGACCGCTCTCCTCTTCCTCGGTTGTGTTCTTTCCCACTTCGTCACTATAACTATTGTTTGAACGAAGCAGATCTCAATAACTGCATACATCGGGTGAACGGGGGAGAGGATTCGTAGTCCCTATCTAGTAAGACGGTTGGTGGTAGCTGGGGGCTTGTCATGTTTGCCCCCGCTTCTTACAGGTGGTTGCTTTGGATTGTGAGCGCCTCAACGCCCATAGCTCACGTATAACTGGGTGCGTGAACCTGGTCGGGCAGGTTGGCTGGCTGTACGGGTAGCGAGGAGGGAGTTGTGGTCGAACTACTTACCGTATTGTCTGATTCGCCGTTGGGGCTACCGAGTGATTGCATGAGCCGGCTGTGAGGGTAGTATTCCCACCTGTTGGACGGTCAGGGGAACTGTGAGAAAGATACAACTGGAGAAGAGGGGAACGAGTGACCTACTTTGATGTTGCTGGGCTCCGCTGGGTCTTGCTACAGTATGGTGTGCGGTTGAGGTTATAAGACTGTGGTATCACAGATTCGCTGCACATGCTGCATGCGCACGACTACTGCGTGAGTGGCAAACCGTCTGAGTTCCTTCGGATAAAGCGCAAAGGGTATACCCTACCCGAACGCAGTTTTTATAGACTATGTTACTGATGAGTCTATGAATTGTGGCTACTGCTGACGGTTGCCTGACTGCTGGCCACCACTAGGATCCGCTGCTGCATACCGCGGACTGGTGCATACCGATGAGTACTGTTGCGGGTTACAAAAGACTATCACCGAGCATT
Source organism: Chara braunii (assembly GCA_003427395.1). Classification (NCBI taxonomy): domain Eukaryota; kingdom Viridiplantae; phylum Streptophyta; class Charophyceae; order Charales; family Characeae; genus Chara; species Chara braunii. Next base: position 1,783,578 of record BFEA01000079.1, read on the forward strand.
GTTGGGAGTTGCTGAGTACTGTGCACAAATGTCTGCCGCCTGCGATTGATCACCGCGGACTGTTATTATTGTCGTAGACCACCACTGTATGCTGCTACTGGTGGACTGTATGCTACTACTGAGGACTGTGCTACTGTTGTGTTCGGTGGCTTGGCGAGAACAGTTGTCGTTGTCGTTTGGTTGAGTACAGACTGCTACTGCGGTTGTTGGCCACTGCGATCTGCGGCTGCCATCATTGACTGGACACTGCTGCTGGCTTTGACTACGCAGACTGTTGCCATAGCTGTTGACCACCATTGCGTTATATTGCTGCAGTTACTATTGGACACCGGTAGATGCTGCTATTAGTGACAACGGCTGCTGCTGTTGACCGGGCACAGACGACGGCTGCATACTGTTACCAACTGTTGGATGGCTGCAATCGAGTTGAGGAGGGGTGGTGCGACTTGGAGAGGTGTTGAGGCTTGAGGAGGTGGTCAGGCAGGACGAGTAGGAGGTTAATGCGGCGATTTCGGAGGTCGTCAGGGGGTTGACCTTGTCAGTTCTACTTCAAAAGTTGAAGAAGCTGTTACATTGGCCTGCCATTGCAGGGCCCTCAGGCGATTGAAGATAACAAGGCCCTCTCTCACGAGTCTGAGTGCACCCTCCTTGGATCTGAGAGTCTCAAACCTTTCTACATTCTGCCTTACTCTAAGTCTAGTTTGTTCGTTACGAGAGGAAGGCGGAAGGTGGGATGGCAACCCGTAGGACCGCAACAAGACTCTGTGGGGAGTCATCCCACCGATTGCGGGAGCTCTGTCGGAACCTAGGCGAGGTTCTGGAGGCAGGGAACCATCAGGTAAACTATTTCTATCTGTATACCCCACTACACCCATGCTTGCATATCCCCCTATAGCTTGATTGATGTATGCATGTCTGTCCCTATGACATTTGCTTTCTATTCAGGACATAACCAGACTAAGTAAAGGAATGCATGTATAAAGTCAGTTTCAGTTTTATTACTTGACTGAAAGCAGATTGTGGGATTGCATCTGGGGGGAAGGGTGGGAGAAAGGTCGTATTGCATGAAGTTTGACTGGGTCAACCAAAGGCTGGGCCAGTTCCATAAGTTTGGGAAGGCCCAGTGCTGTGTTTTATTTTGTATTGCTTGGAGAACCAGACATGTTCCATAAGTTTGGGTGGTCTGGTTGCACTGACTTGAGAGGGATGACTGCGATTGCTTTTTCAGGGACCAAGCATGTTCCATAAGTTTGGGTGGCTTGGTCGCCTTGTTTCCTTGGGGTTTTGTCAGTTTCTTTAGTTTCTGAACGAGGATGTCTGAGCATGTTCCATAAGTTTGGGTGACTCAACCTCTGCCTGCTTTGGCTTTAAGGCAAATGAACCGGGCTAAGGACCGAGACATGTTCCATAAGTTTGGGTGTTCTTGGTCCAATGCCTCGCACATGCTGGAACCATAAGGTTATAACTTTGTTATACTTTACTATTATACCATCTATGAACAGGCTAGTCAGACAGGGTTCAATAAGTTTGGGTGGTCTGACTATAGCTTATCACCAACTGAAGGGAGTATTAACTAAGAATAAACTTGGCGTACGAAGGGGCAGACTGAGTCTTGAGCTGAAGATGATCGGCTCAGTTATATGCTACCTTAAAAGACTAAGTGCAGACAAATTATATAAACTTTGGATACTTAAACAATTCGGGGCGACTAGGGTGACCTAGTCACATGCCCTAAGAAGAGAAAAATTGTTGTGCCCTGTGTTTGTGTATACTTCATGGCGGGGCTAGACATATTCCATAAGTTTGGGTGGTCTAGCCTTATGCCCTATGTAAGCTGGGTATAAGGGAGTAAATCATTGAAAGACTATGAACTATTGTTTGTTAAATTGACTTGGGGATGGTGAGAGTACTTACTTTTGTGGTTTGGTCTGCATGTGACTGAGTGATGTCACTACTTAGTCTGAGTTTCAGTTGATAGGTAGTTGCTTTGGTTGCTCGCCACGTGCTAGAGCCATAGGAGTTAGTCTCAATTCCTGCATTTTCTTGAGCTGAGATTTTTTTACTTATATTAATTTCTGCATTTTCTGGGATTTTTTATTATACTTTGGTCTTGTATAAATTTTGGTAAGTCACTTTCCCTACGGGGAGCGCTGCCGAAATTTCTACAAAACCAAAGAGTTAGTCAAACTTTGTCTTTTTTAGAATCCAGTATTTTTTGACTTTTTAACTTAGTATAAATCTGGAAAGCCTCCTCTTCTAAACGAAGTGCTGCCGAAATTTTTGCGAAGTTCAGGAAGTTAAACAAAATTGGACCTGGGAAAGTCAAAGTCATTTCAGATGCTGGACTTGGCTTTGTATAAATCTTGGAATGACACTTCCCCTACGGGAAGCGCTGCCGGAATTTCTACAAATCTAAGGAGATGGTTAAAATTATCTCTTAGCAGAACCCAGACTTTATGTTTCAGTTCATATCTGACTTGGTATGAATCTGGATAGTCTTCCTTTCTAAAGGAAGTGCTGCCCAAATTTTTACTAATTAAGGGAGTTAGACAAATTTTGGTTTGCTAGAATCCAAAGGTTTGACTTTTGGGCTAGTATAAATTCTGCGATGACACTTTTCCTACGGGAAGCGCTGTCGAAATTTTCCTAAATTTAGAGGAGTTAGGTTATATTTCGACAGGTGGCGACGTCTAGAGGGTTATGCTATGTAGGGGAGACTATGCCAAGGTCTACCTTTGCTTGGGCACTGTTTAGAGGTGGAGTTAGGCTTAGTTAAGTAGGATGATGTGAGTGAGATCGTGACATGGAGACTATTCAAAGGTTTGACTTTTGAGCTAGTATAAATTCTGCGATGACAGTTTTCCTACGGAAAGCGCTGCCGAAATTTCCCTAAATTTAGAGGAGTTAGGTTATATTTCGACAGGTGGCGACGTCTAGAGGGTTATGCTATGCAAGGGAGACTATGTCAAGGTCTACCTTTGCTTGGACACTGTTTAGAGGTGGACTTAGGCTTAGTTAAGTAGGATGATGTGAGTGAGATCGTGACATGGAGACTATTCTCCATGAGCTAATAGACTTAGCTTGAGATTGGTCTGTCTTGTGTTACAGGTCTCCTTGATCGATTGATTCAGGACTTGGGCTAGATTCAGCTTGATCCTACGAGGATCACCTTCTGTTATCACTGATAACGGGTCGGTTGCCAATTCGTCGGTTTACGACTCAGTTCCAACTCACCCTCCATACTCAACCTAAAAAGGCTTTAGCCCTGGTGATTTTTATTATTTTGTCAAGGTTTCACCCGGACTTTTATTGAATGGTCATTTAACAAAGGTACTGAGTATTTAATTATGGTTGGTTGGCTGGAGGTTGGGGCTTGCATGGCTAAAATGAGGGGTATGAGTACAAAGAGTGGTTGGGGTTGACTCCGTGTAGTGAGTGGACTTTGTTGGACTTTTGATGTGATTGCAGGTATGTTCTGTGGTTCGGATTTTGGATTTGACTGCCTGCGATCACACCTATACATATGGTTGTGAGGAGCCCCACTGTGATTGTGAGAAGTGATCGTCACATATTTATGCCCTTTATATATTATATATATATATATATATATATATAACGTGTGTGCCTATGTTGAGAGTTCGCATGGTCCAAGGGCCCAACGTATTAAGGGTTAAATAGGGGTGAGGTAAGCAGAAAACCCCTTCCCGTCGATTGTATAATTTTTCTGATTTCTTGGTCGGACGTTGGTTCTGGGCCGGGATTCAAGGTCCTTGTCCATGACACCCCAAGCCCTAGGCGCTACAGAGAAGAAGCCTTCCCTCGCGCAGAGCCTATCTGCCCCGCCCGCCGAGACACCCAACCCAGAGGGGAGAGATGCCGCGGGGGCTGAACGACATGTCCTTCAACCGTTCAATATCGTGAGGGGTAACCCCTCACGATATATTCCTTCAGCCATTCAATATCTCGAGGCCGCAACTGCGATCACCGCGTATGACTAGCATCACTGACCGGTATAGGACAGGCCTGCAACCGCGCAACTTTATATCAAAAGTTTTGCGCGCGACGTTTCGCCGTCCTAGTGACTACAGTTATGGGAACACTGGATTCATACGTGTGCCTAAGTGTTCGGCAGTGGTGTAGGCTGTGTTGCCGACCAAAAGAAAAATGGGGGTACCCAAGTCGTGATTTCGGGGCGGGGCAACCGTCAAAGTCAAACCCCTTGACTTCTGTCCAGGCCTTGAGTGGGGCTCATCTCCAGGGCCGTAAGAAACGACCGCCACCACAAATAGGGACCTGTGTACCACGCACTCTGCACAGGGTGCGGAAGAGGGTGTGTGGTCTTCAACCTCGCATGGCGGTTGTCTAGCGCCGAGAGATTAACCCCTCGAGGCGCTTGTCAGCCGACACTTGAGTGTCAAAGGTGACCCTCGATTATTACCCAGGGCCTCATGATTATGGGTACTACATAGTACACCATCTTCACGACTGCTTGCGTACGTTGGCATTGCAAATCGATATGAGAAGGCCCTGCGCCCGCGCGGGTTTATACCAAGTCTCGCGCGTGACGCCTAACCGATTTCCGCGTTAGAAAGTTATGGGAAGGCTACCGAGGGACTAGGAGCGTTGTCGCGTTGTTTGTTCAGTGTTGTTCTGTATATGTACATGTACGTGTGTGTGCGTGCCTTTTATTGTTATGTTCTTTATAGTGGTGTGCGCGTGGCGTGTGGGATGCGTCCCAATCGACCGGCGACGAGTCTCGCTTGGGACCCCAGCCCCCCAAGGTGTCGGTTTGCGTGCGGGTTTGATAGAGGCGTAATACCGCGCGTACCCCCTATGCTACAACGAACGAGAAACGCCCTCGGCTGGTTCACCTCTGCGATTGCAGCTGATTAGCTTTCGTACTGTGGACAGGTAGCTCGACAGGGATACGCCCACCGAAGGGAGGTGACAACTCCTGTAAGGTGGAGGTAAGTCGTGCCTCGCGTAGGCCCTATCCTGTCGTAGGGGCTCGCGAGAGGTATGGCTGGCGCACTCGGCCAGAGCGGCTTGCGGAAGCTCCATGTATGTATCGCGACGAGGATTAAAATTCCAACTCTTGCGTGACGTGGCCGGGAGGGTCCCGCGCTACCCCTGAGTAGTGCCGGACCGATGCGCTCGACAGCGGGAGGCCTCCGAAAAGGACCACCAGTCCCCCCTCCGGCCTAAACCCTCAAGCTACCGGTAGGCCTGCATCGACCTGTTTTTTGTTGGTACAGCGGTTGTTCGCTGCGTACCGGGTCCTGGTTCGATTCGTGGTACCATCATGAAACAGTCGGCACTCCACAGCGTGATGTTCGAGCTGTTCCCCCCGGACATCGAAGTGACTGCCCAGACCAATTTTCCCATTTTTTTTAAATACGAAAAATGTTGAGTAATTTGTTTTTCGTGATTTTTTTATTTTTGTAATTACATTTTTTTGTCTTATTTCTTTTTATTTTCACATTACTGCTTGCCGCCGGGAAAAGGACGCCATCGTTTCAGGTCTGACGCTCAGCCTCGTGTCCTGTCGCCATCCCCTGTTGAAATGCCACGGATGGGTGACTGGTCTTCGTCCACGTGTAACTTTCCCACGTGGCGTCGTATCATCGCGGACAAAACCGTGCAGCTGGCCATCCGTTGCGACCCCCCACCTCCTTCGCGCCCCCCACCTCCTTCGCGCCCCCCGGCGTTGTACCCATCCGATATGGCGACCCTATCTCGGACGGCTGACGTGGTAGGGACGTTATCTGCTGCTACCGATGTCCGTGTCGATAAGGTGCGACATCGTCGTCTGTCTGTCTGCCTCTCTCTCTCTCTCTCTCTCTCTCTCTCTCTCTCTCTCTCTCTCTCTCTCTCTCTCTCTCTCTCTCTATCTATCTATCTATCTATCTATCTATC
>BFEA01000079.1:1813508-1830092 GCA_003427395.1 Chara braunii
ATTTTTTTTTCGATTTTTTTTTGTTTTGTTTTTTTTGTTTTTTTTTTCCGGGGCCAGGGGTGCTGACCCCCGCCAGGGCTCCGGGGCCGGGGGTCGACAACCCTGATTCACGTGTCACCGCACTGCTAAAGGAAGTTGCAGACTGTTGCTGTTCAAAAGTTGATAGAGTTCTGAAGATGGTGGTTCGAGCACTACTGAGCTCATACGAGCTTTGACCTAGCCTGTTCTACAGTTTCCAGAATCGAATTGGTGCTATGCAGTTTCCCACTCGGTTCGTGGATGTAGAAAACGTACTCAATAAATTTGTAATGGTCCCTCATTATCCCCACAACAACCTCTCTTGATAATTTCTTATAATTTTTAACCTCTCCCAATACCTTATCCTCCCATCCTTCCTCTTTTGCTCGGTATAAGGTGCAGGTCATAATCAGGACATCTCTGCTGCCCATGTCTATTCTTCCACCTTATTTTTTCGTTTTTGGTACGAGATCAGAGAGTACGTAAGAGAGTTCCTTCTCAGTTAACAGTCCGTTAAGGGTGTACTCAGATAATATAAAACCTGAAGATTACCAACCCAGGGTAATCCACTAGCTTTACCACATGACTGAGTTCAACCTACAGTACACTACACAAGGCACTCCACAAGGTTCTCAGTGCCAGGTATTTGTCGCACTTAGAACGCTGACTTCCATGCCCTCGGGTCAACATACAAATGGGGAATAACGACTGAACCATTCGTGCTCTAACTGAGGTTTTCAGCATCATGGAGTTCTGGTCCAAGGAGGAGCCAGGCAACCCTCACCTAAGCTGAAGCAGACAGGCGGTTCGGACTCACCTGCTGACCAACTGAAGGTTTGATGAGTGACCTCCGCTGCAAACAGATCTTTTCCCCCTTTTACCGATGCTGGATTCTGCTTTTCTCATAAGGACTACGATAGGCAGTGATCAGAGGAATCGTGAACAACTCAAATCAGATCAACACGAGATACCCTTACAAACAAAGGTTCAGTTAAAATGATGCGTGGCATTATGTTAGCAACATCCCCTTTTTCCAAATGTTGACACAGACCAAGAGCGCGAGTTGTAGCTAACGGTAACTATGGTGGGACAGCTAACTCTCTAGGACTATGCCTCTCATTGTAACCTCAGCCCACCTACCGCCCCACGCACTTTGTTTCAACTCCGGGGGCAATCCAGGGATTAATTAATCTTGGCTACGATCAGTGATCAGATGAGTACCCCGGTTTATCACAGCCTTTGCATAACCGATAAAAGAAAACGATGCATGGCCCTCAGTTCACAAAATGCGTCATATTATCGGTCGTTACCCCTCACCACTTAATCTGTGAAGCTTGTCACTCGTGAGGCCCTGTTCGAGTACTACACGGAGCGAATCTGAACGCTATTACAACAATAATAGGTAGATAAAATTCCTAGGCCACGAAGTTTTTCCCTGGGTTTCACTAGGATTTGTTTTCGCGAGATACAAACAAATGGGGACAGACCAATCTTCTCTTGTTAGACCAGTTCTAGTAAAATACACGGACAGAAGCGTCAAGGCTTCGGCCGAATAGACTCAGGATTCAATTAAGCCACCGAATACTGTTCAAGTAGACCCGAAACTTGGTGTCAATATACGATGGTTCATTTCTCCCTTTTAATCACCGTCCAACAGATACTTGACTAACTGCTAGGCTATTTTTTGCATTACGGACCGTCTCTTACTCATCGACGTCAAATGACTAAGAATAGACGGAGTTGATGGGAACTCGGATTGAGCATGCCTTCAAAACCAATTGGTGCACTCTCTCCGACCTTCTACTCCCTTACTCAACTCGTCTTTTCAGGAGGCCTAGAGAGTTTGAATCAGAAGTCCACGTGACTATACGAGCCCAGACGCGCCGCTGCTCGAGCGCCTGCAGACCAGTACATCCACGCACGACTGCTTGCTCGTACAATCACTATACCTACAAACTCAGGGAACTGTTCGTTCAAAAGGTTATATACAGTCCGTCAAAGGCTGATGAGTGCCGGTTAACTCGAGTGCCTAACTAGTTGAGAATAGGAGACGACAAACTGTGCTCATTCACTTTACTTCTCAACTCAAGATTGTACTTTTGCAATGGTCATACGGACACTCACTAAATGAATCACCAATAGATGGTTAATTACTTGTCCCGCATGTACTTGACTCTCGTAGTTTGCGCGGGATGCCAGTATCTTGTGGCGAATAATGCAGTGGCTCGCAAACAACAGACCATTAAAAAAAAAAAAAAAAAAGAATGAAAGTACTAATGCAGTCTGATGATAATCTCGGCTTGTCCCGTGCTGAGAAAACAGCCAAGCAACAAGGAGCCAATGTCGTGCACGTGCTGAATCTAACTCTTCTCGCGTCCGTATTTTTTGGTGTAGTCCTTGAGTCAGAGAGAGAGAGTGTTCCGACCTGTATTATTCATATAGTACGACTGTCTACGACTTGATTCCAAAACACTGTATTCTGAGTAATTCCCTAATCATAGGCAAAAAAAAAAAGAAAAAAGGGTCAAGCGTCCCCAGCTTAATCTTAGGGCCACAACACCTGACTTTTCTTCGCGTGAAGATGGTATAGCCAGATAATTTGCGAGTTCACACTTAACAGTGGTTGCTTTTCTCAACACCAGCTACTAAACCATTCAGTCCCCAACTGATATGTCCACACATTTCCACTTTACGAACACGAGATGGATAAAACAGAATCCACTAGTCACACGATTGATCCATTCATGATCTCATTGCTAGGCAAGTCCTATCAACATATTAATCAAACAAAAGAGGAGAAGTAGCTAGATGTCTTATCTTGTTAGTCGATTTCTCCCCCTGCGCAGTTTACCCATCTCCATCGACTATCAAGCCCCTCGGCTCACTCAGGTAGCATGGAGACTCATATTCACGCGAACATAACGACCGTACAAAGTTACCACAAAAAGAGAGCATCGACTTAATCACTGCTAAGTAAACATTTCGACATTTTTGACAAACTCAATGATAAGTCGCTCGATAGTATTTTATCGCGTGGTTCTGACTTTTTAACAGTTCCACTTTGCCTAGTTCATGGCTCCCCTTCTCATAGGTCATTACCTACTTCATTTTCTTTGCTAAGTACTAGAATACTGTCCAACAATACTCATATTGGCATTTCTGCAAGCGGTTTTTTGTCTCGAAAAGCAGAGATAAGTGCTGATCTTAGTCTTCAATTAGTAATTCCCCTGCGGTATTCAGATCCCTATTCAACTTTCTCCCCTGCTCTCGTTAAAAGGCTCATCCCACTATTAACTAATCGCAACAATCACCATGAGTTTTTTCTCTTTCTCTTAGCCTAGGCACTGGTCTCAGTTATTCAATATAATCATTATGGTCATGCGGAGTCAATGACTAAAGAACAAGCGAGGGGACATGAAAGGAGCAGTTTGCGCAGTAGCAAGGACGAGGCAACCAGGTTTCAGTGTCGCTGACGTCAAGGCAGGGAGTCGAAGGTAGTTGATAAGCAGAGTTCGAATACTACCTAGAGATCGCGTGTTGTCGACTCACTGTTCTTCCTACTCATTCGACCAGCTTCTCAGACGTTCCCCCAGTCTTCTCACGAGTCAAGTCAATGAGTAAGGACGAGGCATTGATCGAAGGTTGTGCTCTCCCCACTCGTTTGTGGAGTAGGCAGCCAGAATAGAGCCACCTGTCCCTTTGAAAATGAAGTCAGCCATCACCAGTTCCTCGCACATGTGCTCGCCACGCCATCCCTCTTTCTCTCTCTTTCTCCACGTAACCGCCCGTCTAAACATAGAAGGTCGACATTACCTTCTTACGACAAAAGAACGAGTTGACGTCAACTGGAACTACCACGCGCTCCACTACGACCTCCCCGCTCTCTCTTACACACGCCTTAACTCCTGATCCTCCGACACTTTGTGAAGACTCCCCACTGCTCAGCAGGTGCAAAACGTCGAGTGAGCGTGGAGGCAGCAGTTGACGTCAATCGTACTCCGCAAGCTCGCGTCTCGCTCGCTCGCCAAGTCTCCCCGTCTGTTGACCTCCCTCTCACACGCCAAACCGTGCCACGTGTAGCCCATGTACCGCGAGTCCTTTTTCATGCCTCCTCTCTGAGTCCCACACATTACCGGCTTCTCGCCGACCATACACAACCGCCTTTCTTCTGGGTCTCCCTGAGACACCCTCTCACAGTCCTACTTGAAGCCATTACAATTTGTTCCCCTGTCGCCTCGGATTGGCCTCAGGACCTTCCTCCACTGACCCTGCCAGCGGGTGATCTCTCTCTCTCGTAACTGCCTTAACGCGCTTTGACCTTCTGTCCCACGTCTAGCGACTCCAGTCTCTTCGTCGTTTCGAGTTGGCCTCTGGGCGACCACTGGTTCCACGGGCGGGTGGTCCAGTCGCCACTGGTCCAGTCCGTGCCAGGACTGGGTTATGGCCTCTAAATCGCTTGCCCTGCTCTCCGCTTCCGTATCGCAGTCCAAATGTTGTTGTTCCCTCTCCACAGTATCCGTAGAAGTCTCAGCCTCCAGTTACAAAACCGTCACCCTGATTTCATTGATGACTCCATCCCGCCTGCACCTTCTCTCCGCACGATCCTTTACCTCCGTAATCGCCATTTGCAGGTCCGGGTCTGCCCTCATGTCCTTCTCTTTTCCCCCTTCAACATTTATCCTCAGCCGTAGCTGTAGTCCAACACGACTGTTACCGTAGGCCCATCTCCCGACATCCACTCCCATCTACAGAGGGACTGGATGCATCTCGGCCTATAGCCGTACAACCCATTGCTTCCGACCATGGCGAGCCCTCCTGAACAGACCATGAATACCAGGTCACCGGCTTCCTAAATAGTCAGGCCTTAACACTCAATGTACACACAAGCAGGCAGGTCTGCCTCACGCTCATACGTCAGCACGACCCCCCTATCAGTCTGCCAACAAACAACGAGGCGAGGTTGTTCATGCTTGGGTAGGTAGAGGCTCGTCTCCCTCTCTCTTTTATGAGGTCGTCGATCACCGTGATCCCGGTGCTGTAAACGAGGGACTCAAATAACTCTCAATGTTCTGCATTTTAATAATTTGTAATTCATAAATTAATAAAATAAGATAAAATAAACAGAGGAAGGGGAAACATTTATTTTTCAAAATCTCGCGAAACAAGTAGACCGAAGGAAGCAGCGGAGCCGAACTCCAACGGTCGCAGCACACGCAGGCCTTTTCACAGTCGGCCACCGTCCTTTCATTTTTTTTCTTTCCAATAAACGATATCAGATCCGACACAGTGGTCCCATAATGGGATATCGATGGTCGTCCTTCCTTCTTCAAAATACACCGCCAGACTACCTTTGACGGGTACCTGTGTCCGATGGTAAGGAGGGGGCTTATGACCTTCCACACGGGGTGATAAGCCTCCTACCAAAGCGGTCGCGGGTTGCCCCTCTTTTGGGGTCCCATCGTGCGACGCTTCGCATGCAAATCATTCAAGGAAATAACCGAAAGACCAGGGCCATCTAGGCCTTCAGACGACGATCAAAACTCGGACATGAATCGTTGGCCTCCCCATGAAGTGACGAAGACCAGAAAGACAACTGCGTCTGATAAATCGATAAGATAATAATAATAATAATAAGAATAATAATAATAAGAATAATAATAATAAGAAGAATAAGAAGAAGAAGAAGAAGAAAGAAAGAAAAGGAAAAAAACTCTACGATAAAGTGACCAGACGTCGCTAGGATTGCTCTGATTTAAACAAGGGCCCTGATCTGAGTGCGGATCATACGCTTAGCTTTCTTTTTCACTTTTACACATTTTGCTTTCTTTTATTTCTTTTATTTAGCCTTTTCTTTTGACGGCGACCTGTCCCATGCACCTAACCCATAACCTGGCAGAGGGCACTCGGCGCAGTAGAAAAGACCGCGGCCGTCCTTCTACCTTCGCGTCCCTAGGCGAACCCGGCGGTTACCACGACCACAGGCCGGTAGTGCTCTGGTGTACAGCAGGGCACCGGGCCTGCATGGACCAATGGAAAGTCCAATGGCGCACCTTTTGCTAGGAAGGGCACCAGCTGGACCGGTCCACTACAGAGTATCACCCAGATATTCCAGGAGCATCGCAAAGGCTCGGGAACAACTCAACGAGCCGCGGCGTCTGAACGAGGAGCTGGTACTGAGTAGGAGCCTGGCACACAGAGGAGGGTCAGGACACTGCGCCCTCCGACATAATACCAAACCCCCACCCAGCGTCCCCGCTGGGTTAAAATGCGTTCGCAGCCGGTATAAAATAACCGGTGTCGGCGGTATGTTCATTCTATTTGATTACAGCTTGCGGTGAAGTTCGTATTGCGGTCTTTGCGCTAACCAGTCTCTCGCATTCTCGCAGCGCTCGCGTTCTTCTCTCTTACAGCTCGCAGCACAGCACTCACATTTTTCTCTCTTACAAATATCGGCAACTAGCGTAATCTGCGCAATTAATTTTCTCCTTCCTTCTTTTGCAGTTCGCAATTCCCGCACCGCAGTACTCCTTAGTATGACGTCCTCTTGTCTCTCTTATTTTTCTTCTTAGTTACCATCTCGTTTTCACCATGCCTGAAGCACGTAGGTGACATGGTAGAGGAAAGGGTGGTAGAGGAGGGAAAGCGCGCGAAGAGCCGCCGGCTCGGGCGCGACGTGAATATAGTTCGGAGGAGGAGGAAGATGAGCCAAGAAGCTATGGCGCACACTCAAGGCCTTATCCCCGCCACTCTTTTGCGGCGTGGTATGAGAGAACTCCATCCCCTAACATGATGAAGTACTTCCAGAAGAAATTCGAGGCGCGCTACGGCACGCCCAACACTTCTTCCCCCCCTTATACTCCCAGGGCCCCTACCTCTCCCACAATAAGTAGAGCCCTAGTACCTGTTCCACCATCCTATATCCCTTGTGCAATCTCTCCCTTTTCTCATACTAATAGATGTACCCTTTCTTGCATTTTCTTCCTCCTCGTCTTACTTCAGACGGAGTTCACGATTGTCTTCTACATTCTGTATAAGCGCGAATTTCTCTCGAATTTCTGAATTGGTTTCTTTCAAGCCTCCCGTTCATGTCACACTCTATAGCGTCCATGGCTTGAAAATTTGACTACCTTAAGGCTGGGGATGTAAGTTCCTCGTGAACCAGGCCGCTTGTCGGCCACCAAATAAATTTAAAAAGGATTATGTTTTCACTTTCCGTTTGCTGCTGACTTTGACCTCTTGTCGTTCTGAAATCTGTTTCCTGTCTGAATTTTTACAGCAAAAGAGTTACCTCCCCCCTCATCTTGACAGCAAAGTCGAGGATATTGTCAACCTGGTCCCAGAGCTCGTGAAACTCGTTCTGCCCGCCATGTTGGGGATAGGGCATACCAAACCCTTTTTCTGTCTTCTGGCTTGAGTGAGATATCTTCTCAGCTTCTCAAGCAACTCAGGGGATACCAAACCCTGTTTTTTTTCCCTCATCTGAGTGAGGCGTCTCCTCAACTTCTCAGATAAAAAGGAAGGGGATACTAAACCCTCTTTTCTTTTCTCTGGTCCGGGAACTTCAAATAAATCTTTATGTACCTGCAAAACAATCAAGTTCCACAAACAACAGACTATGTCCCCAATAACCAGATTCCCCAACAATTAACCGCCAAGCAGCAAGTAAACAAGATAAAACCCAGAATAAAATAATAAAATAATAAAACAGCAAAACAATAAAATAATAATTCTTCACACCTACTCGAGTATGGCAGCCCTTTGACACTCTCGCCAGGACACCCAGACTATAGCGGGTCTGGTCACCCTATGACAGTAGACCTCCCGTCAGTCAGACTGTCGCGTACCCGGATTTGACCACTGCGGTCGGGGACCGGCTAAGTGCTCACCCACCAGTTCTTGGCCTAGGGCGTTGGCTGCCTGCCCAGATTTTTGAACGTGGGACCCGGTCTAACCACAATTCCAGGCTCTGGCGAACCTCACTGGATTGCATCCTCAGACTGCGGTAGGGTTCCAACCGACCTCTTTTGACCTCACTGGCTAGATCCGCGGAGTCTTAGCCTCAGTCAACTACAGAAGTCGACACTCGCGTCGGGGACTTGCTGACCCCACCAAATTGCAACCTACTGCGGTAAGACTCTGGCTAGCCCCGACAATCAATGCATCTTTAGGTTAGAGAAAGAGAAAACCCCAAGCACAAACAATCAGATAAGCATCCCAAGTCCCACAATCAGGCAATCCATGCCCCAAGCAACAGGACAAACATTTCTCAAGAGACGTCCTTTCAGTCTCTAGAGGCACTGAACAACAATAAGTAGCAGCCGACAATGTATTCCCTTGAGACCTCGCTGCAGCCTTAGGAAATACAAAGCGTTGATCCCAGAGAGGTCCCTTCCCTCACCTGAGAGTACGTCTAAGAGACATCCCGTCAACCTCAAGAAAGCATAGAGATATTGGTTCCAGAGAGGTCCCTTCCCTCATCTGAAGCTGAAGGTAGGCAACTTAGCCAAAAAACACGAAGTTCCCCAGTTGACAACTCTCTTGGCCAATAGAGTTGAACCTCTTTATGCCCACCTTCCTGATAGCTCTCTCGGACAGGCAACTTAGCCGGCCAGAAGTCCCTCTACTGACAACTCTCTCATCCGATAGAGCTGAACTTTCTTGAATCTGTCAGACTTTCTTTGTTATAAGGGATCAATACTGTTCCCTTTTCGATGTGCCACAACCATGAATCCTCTGATCTGGATGCTGCATTAATATTATGAAGGATGGTCTCTCATCACCCTTTCACTGTAAAGTTGTTCCTTTCTCAGAGGTAAGATACTCATGGATCGGCTGTGGCGCTGCATCAATAACTTTGATCTCATTGTCTCTTGAGGAAAATTAATTCAGATGCACAGACGAACGTAAATCATCTGGAAATTTTTTCTTAAGTCTCATGTCAAAATCTGACATGCTGAAAATTAACTTACTGGACTGATCAGGCAAGAATAATCAATGTATGTCAAGCTTTAACCCTTTTTAGTGTCTTGCTGTCTCACTGTGCTTACTCTCAATTTTCTTCCCAGTCATCGTGGGGACTAGGTCGGGGTCTCTGAAGATGAACTTACGAAGTCTTGACCCTGACACCATGTCATGAACTCTTGAGCCATTCAACTCTGAAGTCTCATAGACTTTGCTCTCTGTTTCTCCTGTAATCCTGTAAGGACCGAGTCATCTAGGCTCCAACCGTTTAGTCCACTGAGTCTCAAGAGAACTGTCGAATAGAAGAACAATGTCACAAACTTTCAGTTTCACTTTTTTTATATATTTTTTCTTGTTCCATCTCTCTTGATCTGACAGTCGACTGACTGTCATTCTCTCAGCAGCATCCATTACTGCCTGGTCGACCTCTGATATCTGCTGCATTATGATCTGGAGTAACTCTGAAATAGAATATTCTCTGTCACTCTCTTGACTCGACCATGTTTTGATTATACTTTCAATAGGCAGAGTAGCATACCGGTCATACCACAGAGTGAAAGGAGCATAACCAGTGGTTCTCTTGACAGTAATGTTGTCAGCATAAACTGCAACTCTTAATACCTTCGGCCAGTTACTGAGATTTCCTTCACACCATTTAACCAATGAATCTTTTAAAGTTATGCGACCTCTGTCAACCGACGCGTTTGCTTGAGGATGGCAAGTAGTTACATATCGAATTCTGACACCCAATCTGAGAGTGATCCTTCTTACAATTTCATTTTTGAACTCTGATCCTCTGTCTGAGACAAACTATATGATCAAAGGATACCTGAGATAAACTTCCTCTATCCAGTCAGCCACTTGCTCGGCTGTCTTCCTCTTCAGAGTTTTTGCCTCAACATATCCAGAGAAATTATCTCTCATGTTCAATATACATCTCATCCCGCCCTTGCCTAATGGCATGGTGATGAGATCTAAATAAACTCGATTTCATGACTCTACCAGGATAGTGGGAAATAAAGGTTCAATCATTCTCCTGGTAGACCTCTTCTCACATAACACACATGATTTACAGAATATGAAAATCATGTCTCTCATGCCAGGCCAGAAGTAGAGCTTGACAGTCTTAGAGTAGGTTGCCTCAACAGCTCTGTGGCCACCTGCAACCCCCTCATGTAGAGCAGCAATTATCTCTAATTGTCTCTCTTTACCACAGACCACTCTTAGTGGAGGTAGTCCTCCCTTACCATCCACGAAGAGATGTCCTTTATTTAATCTGAACTTTTTCCTTAAATGTTTACAATAGTATTCCTTTAGTTGTTCTCTTTTCATTCTTTTACCAATCTCTTGATAACTTTCATCGTATTCTTCAAAAATAAATGATATCTCTTCCTCCTTCTTTCCACCTTCTTCTTCTTCCTTTGAACCAGAGTTTTCTCCCATTTTATGAGCAGCCACAGCATCTGCGTTAACTCTAGCATACCAATCATTTGGCTCCTCCTCTTCTTCTTTCCCAATAATTGACTCATAAGCATAGGCATCAGGGATCTCTTCAGGCCATAAGCTTCATTTATAGGAACTTGGAGCCCTATAGTCTTCATCATCCTCTTCATTCACAAAATTATCAACATAGGCTGATTCTTCAATCGTCCCATTTACATCTTCTTCTTCATCGTTTCTCCATTCAATCCGCCTTAGGCCATCTGCTCTGTTCTTCTCAGTGGGAATCTTTTCCAACTTAAAGTCAAAAGTCCAGATGAAGGCAATTCACCTTCTGACTGTTGGATCTACTTGCTGATGCTTCTTAATAACACCAATCACAGTCGATGCATCAGTTCTCAAGATAAATCTCCTTCCTAGTACATAGTGCCTGAAGCATCTGAGGCTATGGATAATTTTGTCAGTAACTATTTTATGAATTTGATATAACCTCTTTTTGTAGAGTTAAGAGTCTTGCTCTCAAATCTAAGAGGCCTCTCTTTTCCATTTTCATCTTTCTGGATAAGCACACCACCCAGGACTACCGAACCTCCATCTGCCTCGATGATGAAAGGTCTTGTCTCCTCATCATCATAAAAGAGCACTCCCAGCACTACGCCCCCATCTTTTAAATTCTCATGTAAAGTTTCTATAGCAATTTGTATTTTCTCATTCCATTCTAAATTAGCCCCTTGCCTTACCATCTCCCTTAGAGGCTCTGCAAGGGTAGCAAAATGAGGAATAAAAATCCTCCATAATCTACAGACACCCAAGAAGCTTATGACGTCTGTCACTGTCTTGAGTGACAGAGACCAGTTCAAAATCTTGTCTATCTTCTTGGGGTCAGAACTCCTACCCTTGGAAAAACATTTGAAGTCCAAGATAATTACTTCTGGTTGAAAGAGAAGGGACTTTGGCCCACTGGCAGTCAGGTTATATTTTTGAAGTCTCTCTATGACCATTTTTACTCCTTCAGCGTGTTCCCAAACAAATTTTCTGACTCCACCTACTACCAAAGTATCATCCCTTATCAGGGGTCCTTTCACAGGATTGTCATCAATATAGGGGCTGGTTACTTCAGGAGAAATATCCTCCATGACGTAGATCATATCCCTTTGAACCACTGCCACACCATTAGTCCAACCCGAAGGTTCCACACACATCTGAATGAGCCCTCTTGGAGTGTGCATGACAGTTATTGGTCAACTAGTAGGGTCAATGAGAAACTGATCATAGCCAGAATATAAATCAACTAAGGAATAAATGCATCGCCTAGCAAAGGATTCAGAAAGAAGATCTGTATTAGGAAGACTGTCTGCATCACGTACCATTACAGAGTTGAGCTTCTGAAAATTTTATATTCATCTCAATCCACCCCCTGGTTTCNAGACTGTCTGCATCACGTACCATTACAGAGTTGAGCTTCTGAAAATTTTATATTCATCTCAATCCACCCCCTGGTTTCCAAAAGCAAAACCAGTGGTTAGCGTACGGTCCATCAGCAGGTTCAGCAACGTTAGATGCAATATTTTTGTCAAGATATTTTACAACCTCTGCTTCTTCTTTCAGAGCATACTTGGTTGGCCTATCATTCCATGGAACATGATGAACTGTCCAAATTTTAGCCATCTCGATCATGTCCACGTTCAACCGTCCTCTCTCTTCGTCATTAAAGGAGAATGCACCACAGAACTTCTGACACATCTTTTAAAGATATATTCTTTTTCTTTAGGCAAGATAAACTGATTTGATTCTATCTTCATTGTGTCAAATCTTTCTCTGGTGACTGTATTTTCCAATTTTGCAGATTCTCTTAATGCTTTAATAATTTTTCTCTCTTTCTCCAATGCCTCATCATAATCCTTTTGTATTAGGACTGCCACCGGGTTTTTCTTCATCCCCTTGGGTTTATAATTTCTCTTTGACCCAATGTTTATTTTCCTAAAAACGGATGAGTCGATGCAAATTTTAATTACATTTTCACACCCTTAGCATTCTCCACAACCTTCTTAAATGCTTCAATTTGTTCGTCTTCATCTTTGAGTTTACCAAGGGCTTTCATCATTTTGATATTTGTTTAATACCCACCGAAACTTCCTCTTTAACCTTTTGTTTGCCTTCTTCTCTTAGTCTCCTAATCCTTTCAGTTGAATTTTCTCTTCTGATTGAATTATATGACAACCGATGCTTGAAATCACTTCTAGTGCAGACCATAAAGGTCTGTTCCTGAGCAGTCTCCGGATCTTGTAGGCCGATCCAGGATGACCCCTCATGACTGAAAAATTGGACTGCCGCCATCCTATGCAAGAATGGGGTGCCCAAGATACAGTCGTGGTCCAGTTCCGGCACTACAAAACCAAGTAGATTAACAAACATGGTCCCAACTCTGATAGGCAGATTATCAATAAATCCTGCCACGAAAAACTCTCCTGCAATATTACTCAATATATTTTTTGCAGGTCTATCAATAGACAAGTCACAAGTCTCCATTGTCCTCCGGGAAAGAAGAACCATCTCTGCCCAAGAGTCCACCAAGGCTCGAATCTTCACTTGATTAATATAAATGGTTAGGTGTCCACATCCCATGATTACAAATCTCATCTTACAACTTGACAGTGATATGTTCACCTGACTCGGAAAGTCTGATCCCAAATAATTAACTTCCAGTTTCTTCTTCTCAATCAGCTTCTTTAGCTCTTCTCTCAACTTAGGTGCTAGAGTCATTGCTTATTTGAATGACAGAGTCACTTCCGTGTCTTCCAACATTTTAGTAATTACGTCAGTAATCATAGTCTCGTCTTCCAACTCACTCTTGAGAATGAATTTTCTCTTCTTTCGTTGTTCATTCTTCTTATGTGGAGATTCTGGTTTCGGGTCATCAAGGATATTAATCAGAGACTCCTCAACTTTCCTTTTTTTGTTTTCTTCTATCATCTGAAGCACCAAGCGTGTTTGAATGTTTTTCACTTCCTCAAGCACGACACTATGCTCCATAACGAGTTCTGGAGGTAGGTCATCATCAAATGACATCATATTGACCAGGAAGTGAGCCGGTTCACTAGAAGGAGATTCAACTAATTCAGAAGAGTAATGAGGAGTAAAATTCCCCTCCAATGAAGGCTCACTCGTAGAAACCTC
Organism: Chara braunii; assembly: GCA_003427395.1. Taxonomy (NCBI): domain Eukaryota; kingdom Viridiplantae; phylum Streptophyta; class Charophyceae; order Charales; family Characeae; genus Chara; species Chara braunii. The sequence goes on from BFEA01000079.1 coordinate 1,827,105, forward strand.
GTCAGACGTATCCTCTATCAATGTTAGGGATTGTAGAGATAACTCAATCGTGGTATGAGCGTCACTTGTTTCCTGCACAAGTTCCTAAGGTAACTCGTCAATAAGAAAGTGAACATTCACATTAACCTTTCTCCTCTTCTTCCTTTTCATATTTTCATCATGTTTATGTGCAAGAAGTCTCGTACCTCCTTGATGTTTGGGATCTAACTTGTTCCATGAACTATCACAGAGATGACCCCTCGCATCCTTCTTTGTCACCCCACTCTTCACATCCTCCTCAAGAGGCATGCAATAAGTGGTAGTATGACCCCCTTAACCACAATAATAGCAGACAAAACTTCTTAGGGCGGTCATCATATCTTCCTCTTTCCCTGTTTCCTCTGTCACAATTCCCTCAATTTTTTATGCATTTGCAGGAATCCTCCTTCTTACCGTAACTCTCATCATCATCATCATCATCGTCCTCTTCACTTCCAACTTTTTTTTTTCCTCTAAGACCTAGCCTGATTTTCTCCAATCAGTAATATCAGTCTCCTTCTCCAGTCCAGTGTGGTACCTCACACAAGGAAAGATAAGACTCAGTTAGCAACTAGGTTTTTTAAGAGAATAATGGCTCAAGAAAAATTGCAAAATCAGTCTGGAAAACTAAAAAATTGTCAACAGTTCTCAAGGCCTAATCAAAGCTCAAAGTTGTTTGCTGACCCAGGCTCGTTCCGGACACAAAAAAAATTTATGTCCTCGCCAACGACGCCATTTTTGTCACACTTTTTTCAGTCAATCCACTTTGGGCAACCGAAAAGCCAACAGGCTGTCACGCAGGATTTTGTGTGTTTTTGCAATGATTAAATAAATTAAATGAAGCAAATCTCTTCCTGTTGTGTGCGCTCGGCTTCAAGCGAGACCCTTCAATTGCGGTCTTCGCCGGACCCCGATCTTATGAATCTTTGATTATAATTCGTAACAGCAATGATGATGCAAATAATAAAATTAAAATTAAATTGCCATCTATGTATCAGAATGTCAATTTTGAGGATTGAGAACTGTGACATGATTAACAAAGATATACAATCATAAAGCAATGCCAAAAGAGATAATCAAGACTGACTGACTCAAAGCAAAGACAAGATGAATGAGGGAAAAGTGAGAACTTGTAATAGTCTCAGAAAGTACATATGAACAGATATGGTCAACACTCCTCAAGAGTCCTCACTCATCCCTCTGGAATCTCATGGTCAATCTCTCATTTGAGTGTCCACCTCCTGTGCTTTCAGCCACATCAGCGTACTCTATGAGGCTGTGGCCTCTAAATGTAGAGTCATATGAAGCCAACAAGCTCTGAACACCTTCATCCTAGGTACATGACTCGAAAGTCAATCATAGAGCAGAACTCCTCCCATAGAGTGGGAAGATAGGGTCTTGAGAAAATACCCCGTCTGAGATGTTCGAACTCTGAAGGCTCTGTCAAAGCCTGATAATCAATCTGTGCAGGTGAGATATACCTCCTCGCCAAGTTTACCAGGTCGCCCCAGCAAGACCCATCGGTGAGTAGAGAGGGAACTGGTGGCTTGGGATAGTCAACATAGAGCTTGGGTCCAAAGCTGCGAATTAGCTTGGCACCACTCTCATCAAGCTCACGTTCTCTTTGCTCAAGATAGCTAGCTGCCGAAATCCCGAATGAGTTGAAGTGTTCATGAGTCTCCTTGCCCTCTTTACATAGGATCTCATATCATAGATGGTTTGGCCTGAGAAACCGGTAAGAACAATGAAGATTGACAGATCTCCCTGTCTGAAGCCCTCTGCACTGACATATTGGTACTGAATTGCCTGCTTGGGTGCAATCTGATTGAGGTTGTCGAGGACCGACTGGTCAACTGTAATGGGGGTAATCTCTGTCATGTGCTCAGGTAATCGGTTACTCTCTGATAGTTGGAAGGAAGTTGATTTTAACTGAGAAGTGTCCGCTGCAGGTCGAATCAATTGTTGTCCACTGAATAGGCAGCGACCGCTGCAGAGCTAACAAACCCATGAATCTGTTTGAGTGTTGTTAGAATGTTGTCTGGATGTTGCTTGAACGTTGTGTGAGAACTGCCTGAAAATCGTATGAATGTATTCTGAACATTGTCTAAATGTCGTCTGAAAATTGTCTCTTTATTGTCTAAATAAGCGTTGATACACTGAGTCACGGAATCGTGAATTAACGTGTCACCGCACTGCTAAAGGAAGCTGCGGACTGTTGCTGTTCGAAAGTTGATAGAGTTCTGAAGATGGTGGTTCGAGCACTGCTGAGCTCATACGAGTTTTGCCCTAGCATGTTTTACAGTTTCTAGAATCGAATTGGTGCTATGCAGTTTCTCACTCAGTTCGTGGATATAGAAAAAATACTCAATTTTTTTTTTTTTTTTTTTTTTTTCTTCTGGAATCTGACAATCTGAATCCGTGATCTGCTCGGGTTGTGTTCCCTCAGAGGATTGCAACCCTCATCACACTGACACTTAGAGGAACGTATCCAACCATTTTCACAGTCGAATACGTGTTTTTATTTTTGTTTTTGAGTGTGTGTTTTTGGGATCTGACAACCTGGCCACGGGGCTGACATGCCCTCGCTGAGAGCACACTCACACTACCACTTCCAAGAATGTATAAAACTACAATCACAGCCAGAGAATTGTTTTTTTTTTTTTTTTTTATTTCACCGCCGCAACTTTTTTTTTCTTTTCCTTTTTTTTTCCTCCCCGAGAGAGTACCATAAAGAAATGGAGCCGGACCCAGGCCCGGCAAACTCGGAGCGCAGTGAAATTCAGGGTCGGCAAAAACAGGCTCGGAGGTACTGGTGGTTAGAGGGTTTTTATTTTTAAATCAAGATTGGTAGGGAATTCGTGTATGAATGTCAGACAAATATTGTTTGTATCATTAATCTGCACAACATACGTTTTTTTTTTTTTTTTTTTTTTTTTTTTTTTTTTTTATTTATTTTTTGGGGAGGGGGGT